>AZYM01000234.1:0-206005 GCA_000611715.1 Scolecobasidium constrictum UM 578
CTAACCCTAACCCTAACCCTAACCCTAACCCTAACCCTAACCCTAACCCTAACCCTAACCCTAACGATCGATGATTTCGTTAATCAGCGGTAAGGGGTGTCGGTTCTTAATAGTGACCTAGTTTAGCCTACGGTAGTCGACGTAGAGGCGCAGGCTCCTATCTACCTTTAGTATAAATAAGATAAGTACTCCTATAGGGCTAGTACTATCGCGGATCTAGCCGTTCGCCTTCGCCTCGATAATATAGCGCCGGAGCTCTTTAAGCTCGCGCGTACTCTATAGATAGATACGCTAGAAGGGTAGGTCTATAGTCGTCTCGATTATATATTCAGCTTGCTTATAGGGTAGTTAGGTAATAGCTATAATCTTATTAAATATATCTGCGTAATCGGTAAACTCGGTGGGGAGTATAATCTTCGCCGCCGTAACGCCCTCGCCTCCCTCGTCGTTAAGTCCTGTCTCGTAGATAACGAAGATATATAGAGTATTCTAGAGCGTATTATCTAGTTCGCCGGCGCTAAGTAGGCTAATCTTAGGCGCTTCGTCCTGATACTACTAGCTTTTATTAGCCGTATCCAGAAGGATTTCCTAGGCTATAAGGCTAGGTATCCCTAGGATAAGAGGAGAGCCTATATATTTAAGCGTATACGCTATATGCACGTAGCGCCGGCGCGTTCCCTTCGAGTCGATAGCTTCCTACGGCACTAGATATACTCCGTAGTAGAAAGTTATCTTACTATCACCCTAAGTAGGTGCCTTAGATAGCGCTATATCTGCGATAGCGAGACGCAGTTATATAGCTAACTTTAGATTAATAATATTAAGCTCGGCGCCCGAGTCTAAAGTAGCTATAAGAGGCACTTATGCCTCTGCGAGGATAACTATACTATCTACCTTAGGTATAGCCTCCCTAACGACGGCGTCGCGCAAGCGACTCTCCGTTACTACTAACTTCTATACTAGGACTCTTAAGGTAGAATCTAAGAGCCCCGGCGACCGTTTCCTACTAGTATAGAGTTCGGATAGGAGGGCTTTCCTCCTAAACCCGGCGCCGCGCCGTTATTACGCTTATCACGATACTCATTAGCCTAATAGCCTAGTTTACTATAGTTAAAGTAATTACCTAGGTTAGGAGTAGAACTTCTAGGCGTATTCGCCTTCGTACCGGCGTCGCTACGCTGTTAATTAATACGCGGCGACCGATTACGCTACCGCTTATCCTTACGCTCCTTATAGCTTAAGTCTTGATTCTTGCCAGTAATAGCCGCTCGCTTATATTAGATCTCTATACGTGTCGCTAGCGAGACGATACCGTCTAGGGTAGTCGGAATATCTTAATAGTTAATAATCTACTCGCGTAGCTCCGGGAGAAGCTTAGTCTAGTAGTAGCGCCTACGCTATATAGTCGTATAGGGTTCGTCTAGCTGTCCTTCTAGCGTAATTAGATACTGCTTAAACTACTATACCGTCTATCCTAGCCGCTATTTCGCGTCTTCGTATAGCTAGGCCGCATTAAGCTCCCTATTCGCTAGATCTTTAATAAGGTCGAGGAGGAAGGTCTTATACTACTCCTAAGTATATCCCTCCTACGTCTCGACGGCGTTATTCTAGCTTATCTACGGCGTGCCTCTAAGCGACTAAGCGGTCTACGCGATCTTAATCTCGTTATCGCAGAAGCGGCGTAGCGCTAGACGAAACGCGTTCTCTATACGCTAATACTACTCGCGGTATTTACGCACGTTCTTACTATAAAATTCCGGAAGCTTTTTAGGTTATAGCTCCGAAGGTCTTAACTCCTACGACGCGCCTACGCTACGCACGCTTAGTTCTAACTCTTCGCTCGAGCTACGCTCTATACGAGCGATCTTAGCCTCTAGACGGCGGAGCTCGTCGGCTTTCTTTAACTACTTATACCTCTAACGTACAGTACGGAGTCTCTCCTCGAGGAGGACTTCGTTAAGGGTAATAGGCGTAGCGCCAGCGTTCTATATACGTAGCTACCGCTCTAGTATCGCTTCTTCTAGCTAGACCGTACGCCCTAGCGTCTCGTTTATACCGGATTAGGTCATCTTCGCGTCGCGGTAACGCGGCGACGACGGTTTAGAGGCGCGTCGAATACGTATATCGAGCCTATCTTAGACCTCTATCGAGAGGGAGAGATTATAACTATAAGATCGATAATAGAAGTATAAGATAGCTTCTAGATATAGGATAATCTCTAGCCTCTTCTTCGAAAGGCCAGAGATTAGGGTATATCCCTAGGTCACGTGCTCTCACGTGATACCCGGCGTCACGCCTAGGTCACGCTGGAAACCCTTACATAAAGCTTCTTACCGTAACACATGTTACCGCCGTAACAGCTATATATAATAAGAAATAGAAGTTATATAACTAATACGTTACCTTTATATAAGATATAAAATAACGATAAGGGTCCTTAGATTATAATCCTAGTCGAGGGACCGCCTTGTACTAATACCTGAGCTTGGTTACGAAAGGTTAAAGGTCGATCTAATAAGCCGTTGTGGCCTTCTCGTATCAGAGCTCCTGGCTGGCGGTAGCGGCCGTAGAGACACTCAGCCCTGGGCTGAGACCAGTTCCAAGGCATCGATGGGTCTGCGAGCGGCCTCAATGTGTATCTGAGCTGCTTCTGATGCCCCGGAACATGCGTGGACTGAGTGAACATTTTGGTGGCCATACATCCTCATTCTCTCGGTGATTTGTGTGGAGAAGCGCTGAGATGGAAGCAGATGCATATTGCACCGATCGATCCGCCTCGGGCGTACTTCTCTGCGGTTGTCTCGATATGAAGAGTCCGTCCAGCTTGCGAGACTGTTGGTGATGTTGAGCTTCGTCGGGATGCACAGCAGCCTTGGTCAACGGCGAAAGAGTCTGCCAGGCACGACAAAAAGCATAGAACATGTTCGAGGGCTTGAATCATAACGGTCATCTGTGGTTCTCGCGCGGCCGTAGGTTTCTTGTGTATGTTCCGCCGTGGGCGCTTGAATCGCGTCATACCGACAGCTAACGCAGCGTCCTCGAACTAGCACGAGCAGGTCATTGGATTCCGTTGATGTCCATCCACACATGCTCTTTCTGTCCAGGATGATGCTGCAATGTCCAATCCAGAGGTTATATCGATGGCGACGGCGACTATATCGACTGCTTAATATGCGTGCAATCATGCTCCCTAGCTCCAAAAGTGGTACCAGCCCTTGAACTGGGACAAAGGTCCGCAGGTTGTCACATTTGCGATATGCCCTGTCAAGCACCACAGACAAATTCATACTGCTATGGCACTGCGAGATGATCATTACGGTACTGTCCAAAGCTACGACGGGATCAAACATCACCTCTTCGCGAACAACACATGTTCAGGATGATGTCATGTCTTCTAAGCCCCGATTCACCACGATTTGATGTTCAGTCAAGAATGGATTCAAACCGCGTAGAATGTCAAGTTGCGCGACTGCGAGCGCAAAGATGTCATACTGACATGCCATTCGCTTGTGAGGTTCGTTGTGTCGAGGCGAGAAGTTGGAGTCCATCGATTCGTCCGAGGTCTAACTTCAAAGACATCATCAATGAAGATAACAGCTCTGAAGCATCGAAGAGCAGCCCGCGGTGCAGCACATGCGTACAGATGTTGGAGCCTGGCAATTGGAAAATCGCCAGTGTGTTGTTGATGAGGCTGAGAGGTTGAGGAGATGAGACAGGGGTGTCTTGAGTGTCTTCACAAGATGAATGCATGGTCCGTGCACCACCGGTGTGATGAGCTCTTCAGTGAATGCGCTCAAGCAAGCATTTCGAGCCGTTCATCTCCAGCTGTAGAGAGCTTGCACAGCAGCGCTTCCTTCTCAAGCTGGACGAGTCCCGCAATTGATATCTCACCAACGTCGTCTAGATGAGGTCTCGACACGGCAATGCGGCAATCTGACTGGAGACAATCCGCGTATGACCTGCAACTAATGCAACTCGCGCGACGTCCCGCCGACTAGACGTATGATCCGCATTCGCGCATGGTCACAAGGTCACCCTGATCCCGAGCTTTCCAAGCTGCTCCGGCATGAAGCTATGTCGCTCGCTCGCTGCCAGATTGCACCCCAACCTCCTCATTGTCTTGGAAAGTCTTGGTCGCAAAGCTTGACAAAGCTTGGTATTCAGCCTGGTCTGCAAACGCATGCATAAAACGCAAGCTTGAGCGCGGCAGCATCATACTTCCTTGCATTAGCAGACACTTGCATGACACAGTCGAGCACTCACTGCCATGAACCACACGATCAGCACGCTCACCAGCGACAGCGATGCGCTTGCGAAACTCGGCAAGAAACAGGTGCTCAAGCGCCGGTTTGGATTCTGGTCGCTGTTCGCCTTTGCTGTCTGCGAGTTGATCACGTGGGAGACGGTCCTTGCTCTCTTGTCACAAGGCTACGATAATGGCGGACCTGCTGGACTCGTCTATGGATTTATGATTGCATGGTCAAGCACATTGTGAGTGAAATTCTTTCGAATCGATCATCTCACGAATAACGCGTTCGCAAACCTTCAGTGAGAAGATTGCGCGCAAACGTCGACTGTCCCTCGATTTTATTGTCAGCCAAGTTGAACCTCAGCATTGCACCATTCCAATCTCAGAGTCATACAAACTAGAGCATGAATCTGCAGACTCCTTGGGAGATCTTAGAACATGTGAAAGCTATCTGGGCCTATTCAAGATGCTTTCATGTGTTCTATGATCCTCGTATAAATGCGCTCTGTTATTCCATCGCCTCTGCACAAGAGCTGCAGCTGATTGCGATGCAGGTCAGTTTATGTCTGCATCTCGGAGCTGGCTTCGATGGCACCCATCGCCTGCGGTCAGTATTTCTGGGTCTACATGCTCGCTCCCAATCGGTACAAGAAAGCTGCCAGCTACGTGATCGGCTGGCTTACTTCGCTTGCTTGGATAGCCACAGTCGCGACGGAGAGCCTGTTCGCCGGAACGATCATCCAAGGTCTGCTAGTGCTCAATTACCCTGACTACACTTCCGAACGATGGCACGGCACGCTGCTGACATGGGCGGTCATCATGGTCAATGTGCTCATCAATGTGATCATTCCAGGTGCGCTCCCAAAGTTCGAGATCACGATCATGGTCATCCATCTTGCAGGCTTCGTCGGAATACTGGCCACGCTGCTCTCAACAGCAAATATCGGTACTGCCCGCTCTGTGTGGCTGACGAGTCTCAACGAGGGCGGCTGGCCGACCCAAGGACTGTCCTATTGCGTAGGATTCATGGGAAATGTCGCGACTTTTGTCGGTGCAGATGCATCCGTGCATCTTGCGGAGGAAGTCGAAAATGCTGCACTGAACATCCCCCGCGCCATCGTAGCCGGCATGTGCATCAACGGTGCCATCGGATTTGCCATGTTGATCACCGCATTATACTGTCTGGGCGATCCAAAATCCGTCATCGATACCGCAACCGGATTCCCATTCCTCCAAATCTTCCTCAATAGCGTAAAGTCAACAGCTGGTGCGATTGGCATGGGGGTGGTTGTTCTCATCTTGACTTGGATGTGCGCGCTCGGAATTACCACTACTGCATCAAGAATGACTTGGGCATTCGCAAGAGACAAAGGCACACCGGGATCCAGAATTCTCTCGCATGTGGCAGCGAGAACAAAAGTCCCTAACTACGCAGTATTTACCGTCGCAGCGATCGCCGCCCTTTTGGTACTGATCTACATTGGATCGGATGTCGCATTCAACGATGTGATCTCGTTGACCATCACCGGCTTCTATGGCTCATATCTTGTTCCATGTGTGCTTTTGTTGTGGCATAGGTTGAAGGGAAACATCATTCCGCATGGCGAGTCCCCGCCGATCAATGAACAGATTGCTATACCTGAGCCAATGGCCACGACCGCGGAAAGGAAGGGCTCACTGGGAAAAGAGTCGACGGAGAAAGACAGTCATGAAGATATTGCCGCAGCAGCTGCCATTAGTCATGGCCAGGTTGCAGAAGGTGATGTTCAGGCAACTCTTGTGTGGGGTCCATGGAAGGTGCCTGGGATTTTTGGTACCATCAACAACGCCTACGCTTGCGCATACATGATCTTCGTCATCTTTTGGTCCGTTTGGCCTCCAGCCACCCCGGTGCAGGCAGATACGATGAACTACTCGGTTGTCGTTACAGGTGGTGTGTTGATTCTCAGCGGCATCTGGTACTTCGTTCGCGCGAGGAAGGTGTATCACGGACCAATTCTTGAAGATGAGGTTGCAGAGACGGCAAGACGAGTTGGATCCATTGTCGCGATCTAGTCGTCGCGTCTTTGGCATGGCGTCGCAGCCATGTCCGGCTATTTGTCAGGATATGATATGAGACGTCTGCAGGGGCAGAGGGTCTAGCAAGGTCAATAGCCTTGAAATTGCTAAGCAGCGATGTTATCGCTTTGCATGTATTTCATGTCTTCACAAAACTTGATACAGGGACTTCGCTTGGGTCAATCCCCTCAACCCTTGTGTTCACTCCTCTCTGTCGAGGACTGCTTCGATGACGCTCTCGCTTGCAGCATGTTTCTGCCAAATTCCAGTAACCTTAAAACCACTCCTTGCCAGCAGCTCACGCCACTGCCTTTCCGTCCTTTCTCTGTTGACCAGCATAGCCATCATCGTCCAGTCCAAACTAGTCTGCTGCCATGGTGCATTCGTGTCGCTTAGCACGTTCTCGTTGATCAACAACTTCGAGTAGCCTGGCTTCATGGCCTCGCGAACGTGCGACAGGATGATTTCGCACTTCTCGTCTGACCAGTCATGCAAGACTAGGCGGAAGAAGTACGCCCTTGCTCCTGCAGCAGACTCTGGCTGAGGCGTGAAGAGGTCGTGGGCGAGGAGCTTGACCGATTGCGACGATGTGCCGATGGTCATTTGCGCCTGTGAGATGACTTCAGAAGTGTCTTGAAGCAGCAGCCTATCAGACCATCCAGGATGTTGTGCATTGAATGAAAGAATATCAGACCCAAGGCCGCCGCCGACATCTACGAGGAGGAGGCCGTCGCCACTTAGTCCCTTCAACAACTTCTCGCATGGATAGTAATCCACCCATCGAGGTCGTGCTTGTGCATATCCAGTCATAAAGTTGTTGAAAGCACTTCCAAGTTTTACGTCCTCATGCAAGACCGCGAAGAATGGCTTGTTCATCTTCAGACCTAGCTGGAATGGCCCATTGTTGGCGTCAGACGGGTCCTGCCATTTGGTCCGTGCCAGGAACTCAGGCAGCGAATGGAATGTTGGGATCATGCCTTCAAAGCTGTAGACCAGTCCACCAGATATGCTCGGGTCTTTCGTGGCTCGAGAGAATGGCGTGGCGCAATATGAGTCTGCATCGTGTTCTTTGACAAGACCATGTGCGGCAAGATGTTTCATGATCCGACCTGAAGATGTTAATGCCCGCCGAGAAAGCGTTTAGGTACAATGCAAACTCACCAATCAGTGCAGGGTCCGCTCCAGAAGCCGCAGCAAGTTGTGAGCTGCTCATGGGGTCGTCGTGCAGCTCCTTCAATAGTCCAAGCTCGAAAGCAGCCCTCAGAGCAGCAGTCCGACTCGGCTCACCCCATCCAATCCTTGCAAGAACTTCTCCTGGATTCTCCAAGCTACGTATCAATCGTTCAGCATCGTTAATGACTTGCAGTCTTCCTTCCTCGCTTGCAGCAAGCTCGCGGCCCACGAAATACACGTTGTTCGCCGTACGTGAAACCATGGAGTCCGGGACGATAGGTGAAGTGGATAATAATTGACTGCTTTGATTACCTCCTTTTTGCAGCCGGAATGAGGATCATATCTCATCAGCGGCTGGTCGTCGTCCGCGTTCGAGAAATACTACATCGCGCAAAATGTGCCGGATAAAGTAACGGACGTCTGGATTGATGCCGCGGGGACAATTGGTATTGCATGAAGGACGCATAATTAGCCTCGTCTCGAGTCCGACTGCCACAAGCTGGTACGCAGTCATTATGGCTCATTTGCACAGGGGGTGAAGCCCAAAGACGTTCCCGACGGAGTCGCTGGGAACGCGCATGAAAGTCTCCGATCGCACACTCGCAGTCGGCTATAGCAGCAAAAAGTCCCGTTTGGCCTAGAGCACGGCGAAAGTGGTGCTGTCCAAGACCCCCAACACGCACATGAGAGCCTAGTCCTAGCAAACGTGGCTGAACCTGGATCTGTTACTTGGTCAGTAGACATGACCGATGAAAGGCGTTGACTACGAAACTGCGTCATAATGGCATGTACATAATCGAAACGTCGTAGTGTGCATGCAGTGGCGCATATGCTGGACATCTCTAAGTGTATTCGCCTGCGCCTTCGCAGTGAGACCCTGGCCTCTTTAGACTGTGCTCCATCGCTTTGAGTGCATAATCAATACGCCACCGTCTCCCGTTTCAGCCACTTCATAGTCAGCTCGTCATTCTCAAAGTACTTGTGCGTCTTGTCGTAAACCTCCGCATGGTAGTCGTTCAGCCACTTCTTCTCGTTCTCAGTGAGTAGCGAAGGCTCGATTAGCTTGCGGCACATGGGTGTCATGGTGACATTCTCGAACCCTAGGAAGGGCTTGTCGCCGAATTGATGTTCCGTCTTGACTTCCTTGACCATGATAACATCTGTTCGCTTGGTCAGCACGGCGCATGCAATGCCGCGTAGGGTACAACTCACTCTCAATACGAATGCCAAAGCTGCCATCCTCGTAATAGCCAGGCTCATTCGAGATGACATTGCCAACCGCCAATGGGACCTCAGAGTACTGCACTCGCGTGCCAATGCCAATGGGACCCTCATGCACATTCAGAAATGATCCAACGCCATGCCCTGTGCCATGTCGATAGTCCAAGCCCTGCGCCCATAGGTATTGCCGTGCCAGACTGTCCAAAGCAAAGCCACTCACACCCTTGGGGAACTTGATCTGCTCCAGCGCAATGTTGCCTTTCAACACCAACGTGTAAGCCTTGCGCTCCATCTCGGTCGGCTCGCCGAAGTGCAGTGTCCGTGTTGTATCCGTGGTGCCGTCCAGGAATTGTGCTCCCGAGTCGCAAAGATAGATCGCCTTAGGATCGATTACGGAGCAGCTTCCAGGCTCAGGCTTGTAGTGAATGACGGCTGCGTTCGGACCAGTGGATGAGATTGTGTCGAAAGAGAGACCTTTGAAGAGGTCGTGTTTTCTGTTACCGTCAGCAGGCATCCCTCTCTCCAGACGCACCACTCACGATCTGATGTCCTCCAGCTTGTCTGCTGCTGCCACTTCGTCCAACGTGGCACTTTTGCTGATCAGCTGATCCTCGAGCCACGCAAAGAACTCGCTCAGAGCCGCACCATCTCTTATATGGCACTGGCGCATGCCTTCCAGCTCTGTCTCGTTCTTGACCGCCTTCGCATCTCCGACAGGACTCCTCAACTCGTCGACCTTGTCACCACCTCCAAGAGCTTCACTTAGTGCCCACGATGCCTTGGTCGAGATCAAGAACTTCGGCTGCGGCTTCTTGTCATCTGCATCCGCCTCTTTGCTTCGTGCTGTGCTCAGCGCTGTGATGTCGTCGAAGATGGCCTCGTAAGGCCGGATCTTGACCTCGCCCAGATGCTTCTTGACTTCTTCTCCCAGCTTGCTGTAATCCACATACAAGGTTGCCTCGGTCGGCGTGACCACAGCATACGAGAAGAAGACCGGGTTGTACGGGATGTCGCTGCCTCGCAGATTGAAGAGCCACGCAATTTCGTCAAGCATGGAGATGACCATGCCGGCGCTCTTCTTCTTCTCCAGCTCTTTCCGCAGCTCATCGATCTTGTCCTCGAACTTCTTGCCCGCGTACTTGACGTCCAGCACAATGACCTTTTCGTTTGGTCGCGCGGGCTTGTCGCTGCCCCAGACTGTGTCGACCAGATTCTCGCTCACTGGCTTGAGCTCTGCGCCGCCCTTCTTCTTGATCTTCTCCGTGAGCTTGCGTGACTCGGCTGTGCTGCATTAGCATTCTCATGCCCTGACTCCTCTTCCGAACGAATCAACACTTACATGCAGTGATGACGGCGGGGTCAACGCCAACAACTTTGCCTCCCTCCGACTGATCTGCTGCCCTGTCTTAATTTCAGCAAGAACTCACTGCCTGACATCAATTAACCCACCACTCCTGCCATGTTGGTACATCCGTCAACCCCTGCTTGAGCAACTCCCAATTCGAGTCCAGCTGCTTCTCTGCTTGGTTGAAGTATCTCCCATCTGTAGCAAGCGCCGCCTTCTCGTGCGTTATAACTGCGGTACCAGCGGAACCGGAGAACCCGCTGATGAATGCTGGGAGGGAAAGGTGAGCACGCGAGCAAGCTCACAGTTCGGCGACAGCGGGGAACATACTTCGGCGAGCATCGGTGGGTGCGATGTACTCGGATTGGTGGCTGTCTTCAGAAGGCACAACTGTGCATACATCAGCAAGATACACAAAGAAGATATCATCCGCAATACCATAGATATCAACTTCATGCTTCTTCATGAGCTGCCGCAAGCTCTGAAGCCGCTCTGTTGTGTTGACCGTCTCCATCTCTATTGACTGACGTAGAGACGAAAGAGTTGTGAAGCGACGGACAGGTGAAATGGGACATGAGCTAGACCACAGCACAGAAGACGTTTGAGTCTTGTTCAAGTAGTGACAGCTACGAACGAAGAAGTCACGCACGACGCGCATGGATTATCCGTGGTTATCAAGGAAAGCTGCATGCACATTGGAGCTTGAGATGGAGTCGCGCCTTTGACGCAACCACCAGGGCATCTCGAGCACGTCCGTGTGCCGAACTTCCTTTTCTGTGCATCTCCATCCAACATCGTCGACTACTCACCATCAACGCGGCTTTGGCTTCCAGACTCGTCCGCGTGTAACCGGTGGTTGTTATGCTGCGCTCCCGCACTCCATACGATGACGAATGGACTGCGTGACTTGTGAATGGTTCGCGTCGTGCGGCACATGCATCTCTCACAGCCGTCCCACGCCAGTGAAGCTTGGTACCTACAACTTCGCATGCAAGTCTAAAACACACAACTAATTCGACATCGTAACGCGCAAGCCGATCCTCAAAGGTTGTCACCATTACCATCCTCGACATCGAGGCCGCAAAGGCGGCAGCCGGAACTATTCCGCGACCATCCACTTTGCAGTGACAATTTCGAGCATGCCATCAAAGTGACTCGTGAATCGCCTACTTGCAGTCAATTACTCGACAAAAGCAGCGCACAATATGATAGGTCTGTGCATCTATGATCCTTTTCGACCGAAATCTTCGAAGGACTTGCTTTAGAAGCGGAAATCACTACAGGACAAGTGTAAGACACGATCATTTCGGCAAGCAGCATCACTTCAGAAACAGTATAACGATCACGGATACGCGCATCGACTAAATCAATATGAGCACCATGTCTGGCGCCGAGGTCGAAGAGGTTGGCTGGTGCCTGTGCTCGCGACTTCCAAATGTACTAACGATCAGCAGCTTCTTCATCGCTTCTCGCAACCCGGTAACCCTCAAGAGATCAAAGACGTCGAGAATCGATTGCGCGAGCTGCAGCTATCCCCTCAAGGATGGGAAATTGGCGACTACCTCCTCGGACGCGACAACTCCACCTTTCAATTCTTCGGCGCGGTCACTTTTCGCATCAAGCTTGGAACTGGAATCAGCGAACTGGACGACATCACAATCGCGCAGATCTCTCAGCGGGTCCTCTCATGGCTGGTGACATCGATACAACGTGGTGACGCGCCGCCTGTCCTTCGCAAGCTCTGCAGCACGCTGGCATTCATTTGCACATTGAACCGTGACCTGGGCGCCGAAACCATTGCTCGACGCGTCATTTTCTCTGTTGCGCATGGTCAAGCAGTAGATGCAGCTGGAGAAGACCTGCCAAATCCTTCCACGGTCTTGGATAGTTTAGGCGACGCACAACTCAAGTCGCTACTGTGGTTCTTGACAAGCTTGACCGAGGAAGTGAGCAAGGAGAACGCGACCAAAGACCCTAGGTAAGATATCACAGCCGTCGCTGGACCTTTCATTCGCTGAAGTCGATCTAGACAAGCAGCCATTGTAGCAGGCAGAGTCGAAGCAAATCTGTCGGATGCATCTGCAGTATTAGCTCATTGCTTCTCGACAATCAAGCTTGTGGAGGGCAGCAAGACTGGCTACGCTTTGCAGATTGAAGCATCTTACACGTCAGCAGTAAGTATAATCATCGAAGTAGAAGTATCACACCCGCAGCTGACACGCATTCTAGGTCTGGGTCTTCTTCGCGCAGAAGCAATCATGGATGCACCGCGACGATCTGATCAGTCCTCTGCGCGTGCTAATGAACTCGATGCTCGAATGGCTCGAGTCGTCCGAGCTCGACGAAGCAGCAGATGCCATCAGCGACATTATGTATGACTTCCCTGGTTTCTTCACTCCTTCACAGAAAAGCAAGATCATCAGTATCCTCACCGGTCCGTGGTCGCAAGAAGTGCTACAAAATTTGCTTGTCGAGCCATCAGACGAACTGCCACGTTTCGTGCGACTCTTGCTTGCCTACACCGATCAGTGCCTCCCAGCGCTAGCCGAGAATCCAGAGGATGCTACCACGCAGAAGGTCATGTGTATGTTCATCTCCTTGCATTGTTCCTTCATCAACGCTGACACCGCTACAGCTACCATGCATACACTCATCCAAGGACCTGGTTTCCCTGGCATCGATGATGTCGTCGCAGTCGAAGCCCTAGAGTTCTGGACCCAGTTCGTCGAACACATTGCCGATGCAGAGTTCGAAGACTCAGATGAGCCTTTGCCATGGTTGCCAGCCGCCAATACCCACACAATGCAGCTCTTCCACGAGTTGTGGCGAAAGATCAAGCTCCCAACTCCCGAGCAGTTCAAAGAGCTGGACAACGACCGCTCGAAAGAGTTTCGCCAGTTTCGCATCGATGTCAAAGAGCTTCTCCTTGCAGCGTTTCCAGCTCTACGCACACATTTGACGGAGGCCATCGGCCATCTATGTCTGGACGCGCTCCATCGCCGAGACTGGCTTGAAGTCGAAGCATCTCTCTTCTGCTTAAACGCCATCTCCATCGCGGAACAAGAGAGTGAAGACCAGATCCTCGGTCAGCTCTTCGGCTCGCCACTGTTCGTGCTTCTCAAGGACGACGCAAGTGTGCCTGCGCGGGCTCGAGCAACAAGTGTTGATGTGCTTGGCCAATACGCCGAATACTTTGAGCGGCACACAGACTATCTGCCTTCAGTCCTAGACTTCCTGTTCGCATCACTGCAGAGCGCTGCTCTAGCACAGAAAGCAGCAAAGGCCATCAACCGGTTATGTGGTTCGTGCAGAAGCTCTCTCGTTCAACAACTGCCGAGCTTCGTGCAGGCATACGAACAGTTCCTCTCGTGGCAGACCGCCGAAGTCTCCACCAAGGAGAAGGTTATTGGTGGCGTAGCGGCGATTGCACAAGCCTTCCCTTCACTTGACGAACAAGCATCTTCTCTAAGCCTGCTCATCAATTTCGTGAACCAGGATCTCGATCTTGCGCATCGAGAATGGTCGCAAGGTCGGATCGAGGAAGCTCAAGTAGCAGCATTGAACGCAATCCGATGTCTTGCAAGCATTGGCAAAGCATTCCAGGCGACCAACGATGAGCCGCTGGAAGATGACCAAGAAGCTGCAATCCGCCATTTCTGGTCCATTGGATCTGGCAATGGCGTGCAAAATCAGATCTTCGGTGCCATTCGCAACGTGCTAGACATGTTCAATTCGTCCTCGCTGGCACTCGAGCTGCATGGCGATATTATCGAAGCCGTCTGCAATGTCTTCAAAGCTGGTTTCACGGAGAGCAAACCAGGTCCTTTCGTCTTTTCTGCATCCTCCTTCGTTGATCTGTTCAGCACCATGCAGCTCGGCACGCCACGACTGGAGGTCGTCTTATCCACCACATGCTCCTTTCTCCGCTCACATTCACATGCCAGCTCACCGGATGTAATGCAAGAAGCTTCGAGGCTCTTGGGAGAGATCTACCGCTTGATCAGTTCCATCCAAGACCTGCGCGCAGAGGACAACACAACCGGATTGCTGGACATCCTTGAGCGCTTCATGCCTCGCTACACGACTGTGTTCTTCGCACTTTCCCAAGAAGATCTCGAATCGTTGCTCAGGTTTCCGCTCGAATGTCTCGCCATTCCCGAACCGCTGCCGAAGCGAGCGGCTGCATCGTTTTGGGTGAGTCTTTCCTCACAGCGTGTCTTTTGACAACACTGACATCTCTCAGACTGCTTTCCTCACACTGAACCCAGCTCGAGCGAAGGTGAGCCAAGAACATCTCGATGCTGTCATCAACCACTTTGGTCCTACTTTGGCCATGGCCATCATGCGCAATATAGCCGGCGGCGCCACACGAGGCGATCTTGACTGGTTTGTGGAACCTCTTAAGAAGTTCAGCACGAGAACTATGCAATCCAAGAAGATGCTTGAGCAAGCACTTCTGGCCATCGAGACAGGCCCAGCTGCTGGTCCAGATGTGAAGACTCGTTTCCTGAAGCAGATCGCCGTGTAAGCGCAACGAGAGCGGTATTTTTGACCAATGAGCTAACGAGCGAATAGCGCAAATGGCATCGGTATGGTGAAGAAGCTTGTTGCTACCTTCTGGACACAATGCAGAGGCATCGATGCAAGCTATGTCCCTTGAACAAGATGTCTTTAGCGCTCAATGGAGACAACTCACCTCGACAATCGCACCATACACACGCGATGCTCTGGGTGGGAAAGACCTACACAAGATGGGTGAAAATACCACCGAGTGGATGGGCAAAGATCAATTGCTATGTACAAGTGTGATCTGCCTTCCTTGGAATCAATGCGCAATGAGCAATTGCATTCAGTACACAAGGCTCATGCCTTTCTGCGTATGACAGATACCCCATAGATGCTAGAATTGCGCGAATGCCGCCAATGCAAATGTCACACCGAACGACAATTTGAATGCCACGTTGTTTTGTAGTGATGACGGCAGATCAGCGCCCTTCACATATTTCTGTATGCGCTTGTACGGTATGATGTGGATACCTCTGGACTCAAGGGCCTGTAACATTACCATCAACACTCGTCCAATACCATACTGCTCACTTTCGACTTACTTGCGCACAAATGACTAGCAGGCCTATCAACAACGCCAGTGGCTTCGAAAAGAAGCTGACCATGACCCCTCCTACGAGGCCAAAAATGCTGCCTTTGCTGACCTGCTTCAAAGCCTTCTCATTCCACTTTCCATCTTTCACAACCGGCGTCTTTGCATTGCGCTGGTAATCTTGTAGCGGTGATGATTGTGTTGCGAACGAGTCCATGTACACGCGCGTGGGCGGCACCGCAGCGAAGAGGAGTGGTGTTGCGATGAGAGACGTTGCGCATGCTGTCGTGGTCGGATTGATGATGCGGGCGGACTTGAGTGAGAATGACGGGAGTGCCGGGCGCCGAATAAGCAGGAGTCGCGAGGCCATATTGTCCCAGGCCAAGGTGCTGGATCAATTGCGGAATGTCGAGCTTGAAGGTGTAGCAGATGTCAGCACGATGTGTGATGTCACCTCGGAACTTAGAGTAAGTGAGGTCCGAGCGCGAGGCTAGAGAAGACGAACTAACGCGACGTCTTTGCATACGACTACTAGTGACATAAATTACACAGAAACTCGTGCTTCACTCGCTGATTTGTCGGCACGAATGTCTAAGATTGCTTTCAACGTGCAAATGCGGAGCATGCTCGGGGGATTATCCGAAGTAGACCATAAATCTACAGCCTTGTCGCAGGATCTTACGATTCACGAAAGCGATTGTAGATGATCTGAACTTCGATGATATGCTCTAAGATCCTATCCTCTAGCCTCTGAACCAAGTACACTCCTTGCTCCGATTGCTCGGTGCATCGTTGCACGATCCGTAGACAGGATACTTCTCATCACATTTCATGTTGACGCCCCAAGTTCATGCTGTGTTCCCTCTACTTCGACCAGGCTGCCGTTGCGATCGTGGTCGACTAAGGGAATGCTTCAACGCTGGGTTAAGTGCCGTGATCTCCACCTCGTAATTCTGCTTCGCCATGGCTACCGCCTGTCCTGCATACCCCAACCTTTCTGCAATGATCCTTCTCTTCCGCTCTTTCCAGAAGCAGAAGCCGAATGTAATTGCGATCATGGCCAAAGGCACGCCTACGCCAATCCCAACAGCAATAGGGATGAATTTGGCGACTGTGTCTCCGTTACTGCGTTGATTTGAGGCTGCTGAGCTCTGACCTGACTGGCCTGACGTTGCTGAGGCAATCGGGATGGGCACCGCACTGGAGGGCACCGCTTCTCTGATGCCAGCGAATTTGATGATAGTCCCTTCAGCTGGGTAGTCGAAAATGGAGGTATTATGATCTGGTCGGCCACAGACATTGCTATAATCTTGACCGCACCACCACTTCCATCTGCCATCTGCATCCGGTGGACATGGAGCTAGCGGGGCTTCGCTTCCGGCAAAATCTTGCGCATCATTAGCATCGCCATTGGGCTCCGACATGGTAATTGCGTACCGCTCATGTCATTACACATTCGGGGACATGCGTCTGTCGACCAATTCTTGTCCGTACATCCTCCACGATAGACTGAACCCTTCGCTGGATTGAAGCAGAGTCCATTGCTCATGCAAGCGTGCCCGCTTGCACAGCACTGGCTATGTCCATCTGTTCCGCATGAGGCAAAGTTGTCAGAAGTCGTCAATTCAATTCCGTTCGGCCAGAAGCAGCTTTGAGCAGTGACGGAAGCGAGCGATATGAGGAGCAAGAAACAGACTTTCATGAGTCTGAAAGCAAACTGATGCATGATTGACCAGCAACCAGTCAACGAAGCAGACCAGCTGCAGAGATGAAGCAAAAGTTGCAAAACAGAACAAAGGCATTCTCGCACACACACAAACATCACGATCTATATCTGGTTGTTGACCGACTCGAAGGTGGTACCAACATCAAGGATGAGACGCGTTAGCATCGCCCTTCTCATTCGCAAAGGCCTGCCGTGGTCAGATCTGTGCAGGTGCATCTGGGGCCAAACCTTGCGTATGCATCGCGCCTTTCTGATAATGTGGTGTGGTCCGGGCGTAACGCAAACAGGAATGGTCCTTAATTTGGATACCGTGGCGTTTCAGAACTGCACATGCTGGCAAGACGCTGCCAGCAGCCTTGCAGAGTGTTTTCGTCCCTAGAAAGTTGCTCACAGTTCGGCGATGATGGCAAAGAGGAAGTAAGTGCTCGTGTGACTCCTCTTTGCGAAATGGGAAGATAGGCAAAACTGTTGGCTACGAGGGAAGTTCGATGGATCGTTGCATGAGGCTGAAACGCGTACAGTATAGACCCCAAATTGGAGTTTGAGCTCGCCAAGTCGATAACATCGAAGTCTGGAGATGCAAATATAAAAATTATCATTTGATTCTTGGTATATGTAGATGAGATTTCCCCCTTCCCCGTGTAGAACCATGATAGCCACCACCAACTCCTGTGCACAACCAGGCTAAATAATCAAAACATCATGGTCCCTCCTCGGGGGTCGCATGTATGGATGCACTGCGACGTTCATGCCCGTCAAATGCATATAGAACATCCCATTGGTCTTCTCGGTGAAGGTCTGCGTGACGTCGCTCGGCAAAACGAACGCTCGTGTTTTCTCCATCTTTGCTGCCACTATCTCCGGGTTGAAGGAGCCAGGGTAGGCACTGCCAGAATAGATGTTAGGCATGTGGTATGCGCTGTTT
The DNA here is from genome assembly GCA_000611715.1 of Scolecobasidium constrictum UM 578. Classification (NCBI taxonomy): domain Eukaryota; kingdom Fungi; phylum Ascomycota; class Dothideomycetes; order Venturiales; family Sympoventuriaceae; genus Scolecobasidium; species Scolecobasidium constrictum. The sequence goes on from AZYM01000234.1 coordinate 17,796, forward strand.
GGTACCGGCCGTATGTTCGAAGCTGCGCGTTCTTCCAAGCTCACCACACTGGGGTTGGCTGGAAGTATGCACTGTTGAACATGCCAGTCACCGAAGGCACCGTACGGCTTGGTGTAGAAACTATGCACCAAGGTGTCGGCATGAGGGCCATCGTCTTCCTCGTCTACACCAACAAAATGTATCCGAGCACCTTCGCACGGCAGGTAATCTGCCAATTCGCTGTCCTTCAAACCCATCAACTCCTGCTTCCGTTGTTCCTCGAGATGCGTGCATATGGCGATGAATTCAGCCGATCGGTAGCTGTCGAATAGTCCTTCCCGCCAGTGGTGTGTCGATAGCATGTCCATGGCGGCTTTCCGTATTGATGGCACTCGACATCTTGCTCCAACAAGGTGCAGAGATGGGACCAGACCCATGTCTAGCTGAAAGCGTCCAATGTTCGCGCAAAGATACTCTTCTGGAATGTCGATGATGGATCGTGCGAGATCAATGACCTCTTGGAACTCTTCAGTATACCTGTCGTAGTCTTCCTCGTATGGAGACAGACAAGTATTGCACCAGACATATCCGCAAAGGATGAGACACGAGATCATGTTGCCGCCACGTATCTGCATCTGCGTCATCGTCATTTGATTGCGCCTCGCGAAGTCTTTGTATGCCCGTCTCCATGCGACAATTCGTCCAACCAGAAACCTCTGTTCCACTGTCCATTTTTCCGGTGCACCTTCTGAAGAATACGACACTGGTGTTGCACGAGACACGAATCCAATTGCCTCAGAGAGAATAATGAACCCTTCATTCCGTGCCCGCGTGATGGAGTCGAAATGGTACTGCTGCTGGCTGGAATCATCTTCCGCGGACCATTGCAACTGAAACATCCGCTTGCCAAACACTTTGGAGTGAACGGCCAGTCGTGAAAAGGTGGCGGTGAGTTCATCCATCAAGTCATTCTCGGAGTTCGTATTGGACGCTGATTTGGGTGATCCAGTGCTCGAAGATGAATCGGAAGGTGAGGACACCATTGATCGATTTCGCCAGTCTTCCAGAAGCTTCAGCCCACCATTGATGTGAATAGCAGCAGCCTCTTCGTTACCGGTCAAGAACTCGATACAAACGAAGAGAGCCACCACCACGGCCTTGACATACAGAGGATCTTTGGATCCTTGGACCAGGTGATGAATAGCATCATTGTAGTTCTTCAGAATCAAGGGATCGACTTCCTTGACTCTATTCCCCTCAAGCTTCTCGACTTCAGCATGCAGCCCAGTCACAGCTTGTATCGCAAGCCGTATAGCAGGCTCTTTGTGTCCGAGCTGTACAACAGTGCTCTTCCAGAAATCGAGATCGTCGTAGAAGCCAGCAATCTTGGGCGCAGTTACTTTAGAGAAGAAGTCCAGATGGACCTCATCTTTACTAGAGCCGGTGATTGTAGTCAAGATCGCCTTCGGCAGTATGTTGACAGGCTTGACTTGAATCAAGCTTTGTGAATTGGTGACATAACCGTCACATAGCCGTCCTGTAGAGGTGCACCTGTGAAGCCTCAGCGCGCCTGTGCAACTAATGCGGGGACCGTGAAGGACGTACCTCTTGCAAAACGGTTTACCTTCGTCGCATTTGATCCGTCGCAATTCTAAGGTTCAAGATTACTACCAAATCCAAGTGTGGCAAAGATCACGTTCATACTGCATGTTCGACAGCCTGAGCGCGTCTTCGGGGCGTAGGCTCTTTTCCGTTCGGCTTTGGCTTCTGTCATCGTCCAAGACGAAATGGATAATGTTCCGACATACTTTGCGACACTGTCGCGATCGCTTTCAATCTAGAGAAAGTCGGAGGTGATGACAAAGGGCGTGCTTGACTTAGCAGGACTTTCATGTTCTGGTCGTGACCGGCCAGGCACCAACAGGGCTGGCACCAAGGATACGGTGCTCGGCAGCTCCGTTCTCCCCAAGAACTGATGATTTACAAGCAACGACCCTATGAATCCTCCACATGCGTATGTCTGCCTTCATGTTCGCGCATCTGCATGCGTTTTTATATACTCACAATGCGAGCTGCCTCTTTCGTCTCGTGCTAAGGCTGGAGATGTTGCTACACGCTCCCTGAGGCTGCGACGCGCTCCGTTCGCTGAAGCCAACAAGTGTTTCACGTCATCATGGCGGATCGATAGCTAAGAACATAGCTGACCAGTCTGACCAGTCCCATCTTCAAAGACATTTGTTGCCGATATCTTTGATCCAGTTTGCTTTTCACATTTCATCGACAAGTCCTTCAGATCTTTGGTTGGCACTTTCGGCCTCGTCCAGCCCAATTCTCCGTTCATTTGACACCCAAAATCATCACGATGGCGCTGCTAAACACTCTCATCCAGACATCGCTGCTGAGTCTGTTCTCGAACATCCTTGCACAGATCATAGACTCATATCAGAAGGAGGTATGGACATGCACTGGTGGCAGAGTGGCAGTGAACAAGGTCTAACATTACACAGCAACCACCAACAAACATCAATATCACGCCGATCCTACAATTCGTCACGTACTCAATATTTAACACCCCGATCAACGTATACTGGCAACAATTGCTGGAGTCGGTTTTCCCGAGCAAGAAACGGGAGGTCAAGAAGGAGAAGGAGAATGAGAAGCCTCTAGTGAAAGAGAGTCTAGACGTGAAGAACACCATTGCAAAGTTCTTGCTCGACCAGACCGTGGGCGCAGCATTCAACATCCCGCTCTACTTCATCATACTTGGCACCCTGAAAGGACAAAGCCTCGACTACATCTTGAATGCGATTAAGACGGTCAGTAATGTGACTGATGTTGAATCGATCCGGAAGCTGACAATTTCAAACAGAAAAGCTTGGACATCTACTTCTCAGGCATGAAGTTGTGGCCTCCAGTATCACTTCTTAGCTTTGCTGTCATATCAGCCGAGCATCGTGTCATCTTTGGCAGCATCGCGGGTGTGATCTGGAACATCTACTTGAGCTTGAAGGCGCAGTGACCTGGTTCGCGACTAGGACAACAGCTCGGGCTTGTTAGTTTCGCGAGATCCTAAGTACGACTTCGAGTGGGACAGCGACGCCATTTGCCCTTTGGACAACAAGAAGGCATGACAGGGCATATAAGTGCTGCCGAGCACGATGGTGCTCTATACATATTTTCATTTGGTTTCGAATGGCATCATATGCAACACACTACTCGTTTGCTGGTTTGACTTTCCCCGCCACTGCTCCGGCCCATTCATCGAGGAATGACGTTGCCGGACGACTCGCAACAGCTCACGGCATGCCTCCGAATAGACGAACTCGTGGTTAGATTGGCCGTGGGGTTGTACGGAGCGTGTTTAGATTCATGTGATGCTCTTTTGGCTCGATCAAGTCCCACCTCAGTTGGTGATCATATCGATTCACACCTAGGACGTGATGACATGATTCTAATTACAACCACAGCAGAGATACTCACGCGCATAACGCGGCACCAATGGACTGAAGAAAGTACTCTTCGGTCCATCGTCGCGATCCATCCTTTCGCCCCTCTGGGGTGTTCGAATGCGACCCTCTAGTGACGCCGAGACTGCCAAGTTTGGCCATCATTGTAGTGGCGTCTGGAATTCTCCCACGCCCATACTACTTTGCTTTCCTGGCGACCGGATGGCCAGGACTGAAGACTTGAGTCGCAAATGACAAGAGCATGGCTGACACTCTGAAATTCGCGAGCAGGCACTTCTGTCGGCACAAGATTTCTCGCTCTGCAGCGTGGCAAGCCAGCCGTGATCAGCTCAGACCTATCCCATACACAACGTCCAATCATGAAGTTATGTTTACATCTATTGTTATGGGCATCTTGCCATGTAGTCAGCACGACTGCCGGAAGGGAGTCGTCAGACCCCATCATTGGTAACAGTGTTGTTAGCGACTCATCTATGGAGAAAGCTGTAAGTTTTTCTGGACCAGAACATAAGTGACAGGTCTGCGATCATTGCAGTCAAGTCTTGGTTACAAGACAAGAAGAATCCATATCAGCGTACCAATATGTCGGGATCCAAGGACATGTTGTGTTGATTTAATCATATTTACATGCACATGCTATGTTCTTTGTCCCTTTGTATAACGACCCCTCTACGCTTTCTTGTTCACGACCATGCGCATGTGAAGGGTGACGCTCACTAATGTACGAGTCTAGCGTCATGGGGAAGAATTTTTCCAATCCCAAGGACAGTTCGTGTTTGGAAGCATGAGTGCGTCTGGGCACGAAGCCGCGAAAACCACGTCCGAACGTCATGCTCAAGAAAAGTCACAGCTCATGACACGTCTGTCGCGTGACAAAGGCACTTGGAACATCCAACATGATCGATACCGCCTTTTACGGGCCCTCTACAGCTTCTCGCAATATGCAGATTCTGCCATGGGCTACTTGAATTATTGGCGGGATCTGTACAAGTACATGAGTAAAGACCAGAAGGATGTAGGTCGACCATTCTGCCACCAATGGCATTATCTATCCCGCTTTCCCCTGATCCTAAGAGGTTCTTAGCTGCTCAAGAGCACGATCGATTACAATCGGAAACTCGACTATACTGAGGAGCTCATTCGGAAAAATCAGCAGCTATGCACTGATATCGTGGTGACGACGATGCAATTCTACGGAATTCAGCAGACGGAAGTTGAGGCACACGTCAAGGAAATGGAGAAGAACAACCAACAAGTCGACTTCACGAGTGTCAACCAAGCACTTAAGCACCTCGTGCGCGACTGGTCAGAGGACGGTGCACATGAACGTCGTACACATGATTGTATCATCAGTGCGATCCGTGATCTTTCACCCACGGATGCTCGATCCGGGTTTCGGCAACGTATTCTTGTACTGGGAGCAGGGCTTGGAAGACTTGCGCACGATATAGCCAAGCTTGAAGGTGCGTATTTCCTTTACTTGATCCGGTCTGCGAGCAAACTGCGAGTTGTCATGGCTTGTAGGATTCAGTTGCCTTGAATGAGTGGTTGCATATGGAAATGATATGTGCTACGATCCAGTAAAGATTATCTGAGACTACAGTGAAGAGAAGGATGCAATCAAGCTCATTTGCTTACCTATCATCGAGACAGGATTCGAAGTCACGACAAACGAATACTCGCTTTACATGAATCTTGCCTACCGATTCTTGGAGCAGCGCAATGCTTCGACTTTTAATGAGCTCCATCCCTTTATCGATTGGTGGTCGCATCAAGCCACAACCAGTGATCTTCAACGGCGAGTAGTGCTTGGAGACAACGTTCACTGGAACTCTGACGTTCTCCTGGTTGAAGGAGATTTCACTATTGCATTCTACGACCAACAGGCCCAATTTGACTTTGTCATCACCCACCACTTCATCGACACGGCGAGAAACCTGCTGACGTACTTCGAGACAATCCGGGATCTACTGAAACCGGGCGGGTACTGGATCAATTCTGGACCTTTGTTATACGGCAGCGCGCCTTTTGTCCAGTTGAGCCTGGACGAGCTTTTGGTTATTGCAGAGAAGCTTGGATTCGAGTTCCTGGATACAAATACACAGTGCGGCCCGTTAACATTTCCTAACAAGACCATTCGCTGGATGGCTGCGACATATGGCTCGAACGAGCGATCTTTGAGCATCAATGCGTACAAAGTACAGCACTGGGTGGCACGAAAACAATAGTTGGAGGGTAATGATTTGTCTGATTTGCACTACAAAGCACACTGTCTTATCCGATAGTCGATCAATGCAATGTATACGCGTTCTCAATGCCATTGACTCCGTGATGATTTTGCACCCGTGCTCGGAACGAAAGTTGATGGTTGATTGTAGTACAGATCAAATAAAGTACCAGGTCTCATTGCGCAAACAAGATGCTTTAGTCAAGGCGAAGCTCTCGTGAGAGCGTGTTGAACGCCTCAAGAGGGAGCTTGCGCGGAGGAACGAATGTGAAAAACTGCCCATCTATGCTTATTGCCATGCCAACATATAGCGCTGTAAGATGAGCATCAGCTATATAAATCGGTGGATTCAGTATGAGTCTTTCATACCAGGCTCAATATGGCGCACTTCATAGGAAGATTCCTGCAGCTTCATCTTCGGCGATCTCATCCGCAGTGCGAAGATGTGGCGGAACGCAGTGCCACACCTTTCCGTCGGTGCATGTCTGGCCATGCGAATGGCAGTTTCGGGGTTCGCTTTGTGTTGATGGGCAGCAATAGTAACAGGAACCAGCAGTGCCGTACTCAGTGCAGCCTGTGGGCTCCGAACAGTCTTCTTGTTGCCTCTTGAACAGTAGACTCGCTTCCGCAGGATTCGGGCTAGAAGCTGGAAGGGCATCTGCGCCAAAGGCTAGTGCGCAGGCGAGCGAGATAATCTTTATGACAAGCATGATGATGGTTGAAATTAGCGAAAGGCGACGAGTGAGGCGGATTTAGGCTGAGATGTATGGAGACACCGTTCGAACACCACCAGGCCGCTCCTTAAATAGTCTTCCAGCAGCCGAGTTGATGATTATGTTGTTTGCTTCCCTGCTCTAGTCTTCAACACCCTGCTGTCCTTGTTCAGACGATTACTACAATTTTGCTGCAGAAAGTTTGGTGGCCAAGACAAAAACCAAGTCAGGATGACGGAAGGTGGTTCTGAAGGTCTACGAGATCCCAAGCAACCATCTGGGTCGTGTGCTCCCTCTCCCAATCATCCAGGCCTCTAGAACGACCTTGCTCGATCAAATCCGTAACGTGGGGGATGCTGCTACCCACCATCATCATCAATGCCTACTAGGGCGGTGTTGCGATCGTGACTTACCAACCTTTGTCGGTCGCTTAGTCCCTCTCGCAAAATACGCGAAAACTGACGCGGAACCCAAGCATCTGCACGACCCGAGCAGACATAATATCGAACCTATACAATAGGCAAAATTGAGGTCTAAATCCTTCGCTTCGCATCATGACATGTGCTCGCAAGGTAACTTTGACAATGTTCATGCTGTGGGTAGGCACGAGTCGGTGCTAGATCCTATGGCTCAGTCGGTGCGCTGGCTTGCCATCGGGAGTGCTGGCTCGCCGCCCATGCTTTGTGTACCGATACCGCCTTCCTGTAGCCCATTAGCATTCTCCGTTTCCACAGAGTGATGTGGATGTAATGTGGGTGTCCAGCGCAGAGGTTTGATATCACGCGCACTAGTAGACTCAAGCGAGCTGCCAAGATGGTGGGCAGGTCCCATTCTTGGCTGGACCTGCATCCGCTGGGACCTGGATTGCCAGTGGGATGGATTCTGCGCCAAGTGGGAAGCTACTCCACATGGTGCGGGAAGTCTTGGCTCACGCTACTGCTTCGCGAGTGCTACCTGCTCGTCCAGGATTTGTGCAGTGTAGCAATTCGCTTACAAAAGTTCAAGTGCCTTGCGCATGCAATACTTTGCCTTCCGGCCAGAAGTACCATGATGGATTGGTCCAGTCAGAACCCATTTGCTACCAGAATTTTCGTTCCCGCGCACCATCTGGCCATCGCCGAGCGGCCTGAGAGTTACCACAATGCCATCGACATCCCACACGGAGCAAGTTCCTGCAGTAGCATGAATGAAGCGGCCAAGACGATAGTTCAAGGCACGGTGAACCGAGGCGGCAGGTAACCACCTTTGATCGGCGCAATCGCGTAGTGTTGAGCCTTCATGGTATGTCTGTCTGTCTTGCAGGATTACAGAAGCCTATAAAAACGACGACTAACCTGTGACTGCAGTCTTGAAGTCTTCAGATTCCAAAGACCAGTGGAGACCAGTATCAGGATGTCTTTCATTCTGGGGGCTTCGCTGCTCTCTTCGCTTGTCGTACAGGGTACACAGGCCTTGCCGCAAGGCGGTGCCGTTGCTCCTGCAGCTCAATGTGTCACGTCTGTGGTCACCTCGCTCGGCATTGCGACGACGGTGGCCGACGGGGCCGCATACGACAGCATGTACAGCTCACTGGATTCGGTGTACTACCCAGACGGCGGTGCCTTTACCGATATCCAGGTCCCAATTTACACCACGATCCGCACGTATCCACCATCGGGAACCATAACGACGACCAGGACCCAGACAGCCTATGGGTTCTATGAGAGAGCTGCGTTAGTCAGTGCCGGCTACCAGATCATCACAAACACCTTCACAAGATCATCATGCTCGACTGCTGCACCAACAGGCACATGTACTCCTCATGAAGATCACTGGCATTGCCCTTCCGGCGTGCCGACCCCGACAACGCCGCCTCCACCTCCACCTCCAGCGGGAATCTGTACTCCTCATGAGGATCACTGGCATTGCCCTTCCGGCGTGCCGACCCCGACAACGCCGCCTCCACCTCCACCTCCAGCGGGAACCTGTACTCCTCATGAGGATCACTGGCATTGCCCTTCCGGCGTGCCAACCCCGACAACGCCGCCTCCGACCGATTCTGACCCCACTACGCCTCCACCTCCACCTCCAGCGGGAACCTGTACTCCTCATGAGGATCACTGGCATTGCCCAGAAGGCGTTGCAGAACCGCCGTATCCTCCAGGTGGTGCCCCAGCTCCCGGTGGAAGTAATGGCGGTAGTGGCGGAGAATCGACGCAGTGTACCCCACATGAGGATCACTGGCATTGCCCAGAAGGCGTTGCAGAACCGCCGTATCCTCCAGGTGGTGCACCAGCGGTGGGCGGCAGTAGCGGTGGCGACTCTACACAATGCACTCCGCATGATGATCACTGGCACTGCCCAGAAGGCGTTGCAGAACCGCCGTATCCTCCAGGTGGTGCACCAGCGGCGGGCGGCAGTAGCGGTGGCGACTCTACACAATGCACTCCGCATGACGATCACTGGCACTGCCCACCAGGCGTTGCAGAACCACCGTATCCTCCTGGCGGCGCACCAGCAGCGAGCGGCAGCAGCGGTGGCGATTCTACACAATGCACCCCGCACGATGATCATTGGCACTATCCAGCTGGTGTTGCCGAGCCGCCGTACCCCCCTGGAGGCGCTCCATCTGGCGGCTCAGCTGCGTCGGGCGGTGGCGCCAGTTCAAGCGGCAGCGCATCAACACAATGTACACCACATGACGATCACTGGCACTGTCCACCGGGCGTTGCGGAACCTCCATACCCACCTGGCGAGGCGAGTGCCGCATCTGCAGGAGCGGCGGGTGCTTCCAACCTTGCAGCGTCCGAGCAATGCACCCCACACGATGATCACTGGCACTGTCCACCTGGCGTTCCTGAGCCAGACCACGCTCCAGGAGAGGCGCCTGCGGGATCAGGTGCGAGCACTCCGGTTGCCGATTCCAGCTCGACGCAATGTACCCCACATGACGACCATTGGCATTGTCCGCCTGGCGTTCCCGAGCCGTCCACATCTTCTCCTAGCACAACGCTGGTAACAGGCGGAAGCAATCCTGCGACTGGCGTAGCAGCTCCCAGCTCATCTGTTCAGCCGTTTGAAGGTAGTGCAAGCGTCGTGCGTCGGTCGTCGCATGCAGTCGCGGGCCTCTCACTGCTTGTCATCTTTGCCAACCTCTTTTGATGATTGCATCTCTTTGTGGTCATCTTTCCCTATCTGACGACACTCTCTGATCACGACTGAACGTGATATGATCCCATGGCCAAGAGGCCATTGTAGCTTCATGACATTCCTTGTCTCAACGGTGGCTGGACGCGCGCCCAGCGATGGGAAATGCATGTCAAATTCGTGCTGCGAAAATGAGACTTAGCAATTCAGTCGATAGACATAATGTTGAAGGCAAAGTTCCAAGTTCGACTCGCTCTCATGTGTTCCGTAAACGTTATCATTGTATAAGCCAGCCGACTCCTCATTTACCATGGCAGGCCACGGATGGAAATGAATCTGTGGGCATTGGTCCAAAAGGATGATTTCACAAGGCTCGCGGACATTACAGGATCCTACAATGCCTTGACTGCAGTCTTGGTCGATGACTCGTGTTCTCGATGTACTCTATATTCCAAATTGCACAAACGCGGATGTCCATCGTGACAGGAACATTGAGTATGTCTATGATGCTCGCGACTGAGGACGAATGTTTCGACGTGCTTTCAGATCCGACATCTAAGTGAAGCGAATGTGCTGTGAAGCAGACTCAGATGATCTCGCCATATTCTGCGTTGACGCAATCTGATCGATGCATGTACCGGGCGGGTCTGACTTGTACGAAGCGGGAGAGACCGAGAGGTGGAATAACAGAATCCATTGAACAGCTCGTGAGGTGGTTGATGGGGGGTCAAGTTCGTCGTTAATCCCAACGGGCGATCTGCCAACGCTCGGACCATCAGCCAGAGGCGTGCCACATTTTACTCCCGTCTCCACCTCTTCTGTTCCCATTAGCTTCCGCCGTGTGATACGAGTCCAAGCCGATGATTCATTGGTCCCTGGAGAAGTGCTGCACGAGGATTTCGAAGTCACGAGTAGGATCTTACAGCATCTTATAGCATCTTCAATAGTTTGAGATGACTGATATGCATTCTGAAATCCCATTACGGTCCACCTCTCTGTGCACTTGGTTCATCTACCGCCGATGTCGTTGTACATGGCTTCATAGCAGAAACCGCGGCACGGACACTGACAGACTAATCGAAAGAGCTGCCAGTAATCTAGCTTGATGCAGCTCAGCGACTGCAAGTTCCCTTACGCCGTGATTCGCTTTCGGATGCGAACACGCACATCTCCCTCCGGCAGAGCCACACCAGCGGCAAAGCTTGGACTCGGGATTCCTTTATCGCTGTCCAATTCGAAGTCATAGAGCAAGACTGTGCTCGCAATGAACGCAAGGCCAAAGAGGCGCGATGGTTCCTTTGCTTCGTTCATACCCAGCAGACCAGCTGCAAAATTGAAATGTTAGCACGCAACATGGCGTTGGGCCGAAGTAACTCACGATTCTGAAAGATTTTGGCTTCAGTTGAGATGCCCCCGTCATCTGAAATGTCGTAACGTCGCGGATCCCACTTCTCCGGCTCGTCCCAAGAACCAGCATCGGTGTTTGCGTGCCAGAATGATGCATCAATCCAGTCTCCCTTGCTGATTCTCCACTTGTCTGCAGTCTTGAAGACGCCGCCTTCATCTCCGTCAAGCTCGAGATCTTCGACCGCAGTCCATGACTCTTGGCCTCTCGAATACAGTCTGACACTTTCAAGCCAACAATTCTTCAGTAGCGGAATTTTCTTTCCAAGCAGAGCATTCGCATCGACATCGAGCCTCGGTGGTACTGTGAAGCCCATCACTGGCTTTTCTTGCTCGATCTTAACTACATGCTTTGCTTCCTTTCGTATCTGCTCTAGCAATGTTGCATCAGATAGAATATGCAACAAAGTCCAGAAGGCAAGGACATGTGGCGCGCTCAGGCCATGAAGCAGCCGAAGTAGCTCGATCGTGCGGATCGGCCGTGGAGCTTTGTGATCAGACAACATCCGTGACCGCGCTTCCAGCAGATCATTTTGCAGCTCAGCATCCTCTGTGATATCCAGTAGGGCATCGAGATGACCAAGCAGCTTCCGCCTCGTGATGTGTGCACTGGGCAAAGTAGGATGTGGTACCCATCTCGGCAGACCAGACATGAGAAGTGAATACGACTGCACAAATGCAAGCAATAGAGGTCCTGTTTCCTGGTGATCTTGATCCGAGAGCAGGGAGTTGGAGACAAAGGTGTTTATGGTCATGTGTGTCAAGAACAGGAAGACTAGAGGCAGCAACGAGACTTCTGCAAGTTGCTTGTCCTCAGATACCTTCACATTGCTGACCTTCTCCCACGGCTCCTGGTCGATCAGACTTGGATTGAAAGACACTAGGTCCGGCACATTTCCTTGAAGGGGTCTAAGGATATGTTGAGAAGCACCGATTTCCTTCTTAATGTCCAGTGCCGCCTCGAGATGGAACGAGACTGGGATTTGGATCGCTGACACCAGTTCATGGTACAGCCCCAGCTGTGATTTTGGCACACCGAAAACATTACGCCAGATCCGCTTTTTGGTCTCGACATCCGAGAGATGAGGTTGCTGAGATTTCTGGAGATCTCGGATCAATTTGTTGGATGAGACAATATGGTGTTGTTCACTTCCGAGCTGGAGAGTTGATATGCCCGTATCAAATGCTTTCCTGGTGCAATTAGTCGTGGGGACTGACAACGCGCGGGATGTGTCGTTACCTCGTCTCCTCCAATGTATCCTCCAGAGACAACGACCACTGGAGCTGATGTCCAAAGAATGGAATCCAGTGAGGTAGTGACGGTGGAGATCTGCTCGAGCCCGATGTTGAAGTAGCAGGCGTCCCGCTTGTCAGTCGCGTCCAGAGAATCAGAAGAGTTATAGATGAGAACAGTCCAGCTAGTAAGACTGGTACATCGTGACCAGTCACATTTTTGATCCCATCTGCGGCAAACTGTAGATACTGGACGGTGTGATCCACGATTGATGCCATTGCTGACGCGGCGCGTAGAAGCCAGCGATGAGACAAATATCAAGACCTGAACGCCTTTCGCTAATGCATGTATCGAGAAGAACGACGAAGTCAAACAAGACCTCAGGAATCCCCACTTGAGTCCAACGATGAGTGATTGCTCGAGAGACAGCTTGCTTGCAAGGCAGAATGTCGACTCGACCCTTCCCAAACAGGAAGTTCATGCCGCGAATCTGCACACATTGAGCTTGGTGTAGTCCATTTTCTGCCCACCTTCACATCAAAGCCAGGATCAATTCTTTTTAATACTTGTCAACGTGGAAGGTACATATCGTTGGAAGAGCTTGGAACTATTGTAGCTAATTTGACGTCGGCAGTGCAAGTATCTCAAAATGGCACCGAGGGAGCTCAATTTCATCACCGGCAATGCCAACAAGCTTGCTGAGGTCAAGGCCATCTTGGCTGACACTGGCGTGGTATTGAAGAATCAAAGTCTGGATCTGGACGAGCTTCAAGGCACAATTGAAGAAGTTTCGAAAGACAAGTGCAGAAGAGCTGCCAAAGCTGTACGTCATGTATTATTGGTTCACTAACGTATATTCGATTGACGAGGGAATAGATTGGCGGGCCGGTCCTTACTGAAGATACATGTCTCTGCTTTCGAGCCATGGATGAGTTGCCAGGTCCATACGTGTGAGCATCCCAATCTTCCATCACCACCCGCAACACTGATTCAAGGCAGCAAGTGGTTCTTGAAGGCTCTTGGACCACAGAATCTATACAAGATGCTTGAAGGCTTCGAGGACAAATCCATACAAGCAGTGGCTACATTTGCATATTCTGAAGGCCCGGGCCATGAGCCCATCCTCTTCCAAGGCAGGACTGATGTATGTCAATCTCGTCTTTGGGCAGTCTCCCGCATTGCTGATCATTCATCAGGGCAAGCTAGTGCCTGCGAGAGGTCCAACAGATTTTGGTGAGTCCGTCCTTGTGATTGGTATGATGCCAACTGACTTCCACATCCAGGCTGGGATCCTGCGTTTGAATACCCACCATTCGGTCAGACGTATGCAGAGATGGACAAGGCCACGAAGAACAAGATCTCGCATCGTGGCAAAGCGCTCGAGAAGCTCAAGGCGTGGCTGAAGGAGAACACTGATTGAGGAGTAGCACTGGACCTCATTCGCCCTCGCCATCCTCCTCTTCGCGATCTTTCTTCCAGCGTTCTGCCCATTGCTGAACTCGCTCAACATTGTCATCAACGTCAGACAGCTCGTCACTCCTCAGCTCGACGACGATCTCTTCGTCGTATGCTTCACGTGCTTCATCGAGGAGGACCTGCATGATTTCGGCGTCCATGTTCTCTTCCAGCTTCTTTGCGGTGTACTTGCGGGCGCTGAGGCGATCGTATAGGATGGTGGAATCACAGCGTAGGACAACGACGAGGTCGATCCATGACTTGGGGAAGAGGTCGCATGCGTGCCAGTCGAGTATGAAGCCACCACTGGGGATATTTGCGGCTTCGAGAGCATCCAGAAGCTTTGAAGCCACAAGATTAGCATTCCATTATCACCAATGTATCTTATGGTTCTCAGCATACTTTGTCTTCGTCCACGATCCAGCTATTCAATTCCTCGTCTTTTCCGTCATAGCAGTCCTGATCCTCTGCAAACTTGTTGATTGCAAGATGCTTCAGTCCAGTCGCCTCAGCAACAGCTTCGGCATGGCTGGTCTTTCCGACGCCAGGCGTGCCCGTGATTATAATGTTCGGCGATTTTCGAGCCATCTTATGTGATCTGTGAAGTTTGCGATCTCACCGGAGGTGCCAGAAAAATTCCGAAGAAATGGTTGCTGTATAAGGAAAAGTGGGCCTGAGGCATCTCCGAATTGGTCTTCGCATCTGCAGCGGCGTCTCCGCTCCATCCCAGCAACAGCAGCCATGGCAGTCGCTCGGTCACGAGTATTGGAGCTGATGAAGGTGAACCCTTTTAATCAATTGATGCACTGACGCCAGACTAACGCACTTGCAGCTTCAATGCTCGATATTCAATACCACCTTCAACCCCGAGCGACAACGACTCGGCAACAAGGTCCTGCGCCAGAGATTAAAGGGCCACATACTCGCGAGCTACTATCCGCCAAAGGTCGATGTCATACAAACATTGAGGAGAGACTACCCAGATCATCAGGTGGAGGATGAGAAGGAGGAGATGAGACTGGAGGCGGTGGAAGCGAAGAAGGCGCGTGGCAAGGGTGCGCCCAAGAAGAGGACCAAGGAGGGTACGTTTGCTCATATTGCGCATTTCTGCCTGAGTGGCACTGACAGATCTGCACAGAATCAAAGAAACTCACGAAGCGGAAACGATAAGACGACCGACATCCATCGATCGCCGCGCTTGATACCACGACTGTACAATATCAACATTTTGATTGGAGTTGCAGAATCATGTACATTATGTGTAAGACACCTGCGTGAATCTCGCATTGGACAATGCGTCCTTTCCCCAGCTTCGCTGGATCTCTCAAGCCCAGGGGTCAGAAATGGTCTATCGTGCATTCGCCATCAGCAGTAGCGCAGATCTGCCACATACTCTCACGCCTTCTGAGATGGGTACGCAGATGCGAGTAACAACGAAACGGACAAGACATTTCATCAGCCGGACATTGTGAGATGGACATTTGCGAGCATGGCATGTTTGCACATCTCGTCTGGGATCACAGGACACGCCAAAAAACTGCGGAAGTACTAAACAAAGGACAGAAGTGTTATAGGATCCCATCCGCCGTACAAGACGCCGTAGCAATCCTCAAAGGTGTCTCTCATCTGGTCGTAGTCTATATCGGAGTCGGGTGCGGAGTCTGGTGCAGCAGGAGGAACGGCATTGTCCTGCCGCACTTGATTGGTTCTATCAAGATGTGGGCGACGAGGTCACGACAGAAAGGTTGTGTGCAGGGCGATGTAAAGAATGGCTCTCCGAAGATGAGTTGTGATAAATGCCGGGACGTTAATATGAAATGCGATAAGAAGTATCCTGTCTGTGGATCGTGCAAGAACGCACCGAGCAATCGGGGAGGAGTGTACTTGGTTCAGAGGCTAATTCAAAGAACGTGGATATATTCAGTGGGTGGAATTAATGCTTGCCACATCCCAAATGAGCATTTGGAAGATCATCTCTCCACAGCCATGACTAAACATGACCACGAGCATAATCCAACTGTAGCCTGCGGCGATACAGCTCATCGGCCTTCTTGTATGTCCCTCGAATCCCAGTGTCGAGCGGCGCAACCCAATTGCCTTTGTCGGTCCTCTCCTCCAGATAGCTCAGCATGGCTTCTTCCAGGCCCTTCTTCGTCTCCCAGCCTTCCTCATCATCCCCCTGCAGCCTCACAAGCACAGTGTACCCGACGCTGCCAGTTATTCCCCAAAGACCAGCCTCCCACCTCTCCTCGGCGAGCAGCTCACGCTGCACAAGGCACGGGCCATGCCCTGATCTAACACACCTCGAGCAGTGCGGCAGTCTCTTATCGCAAGGCAGTTTTTTCAGGATACATTGCAAACAGGAGACTTGCTGCAGAATCCGTGAGTCGTCGATGCCATCCGCGACTTTCCAGAAGCGCGAGGCTGGTGAGATTTGGCTCTCAAACGGTGCATTGATGACTTCGCGTGGTGGCAGCAGCGGTGATATCTTGACACGTTCATGGACCACAGTCGCCGGAGGCGATGCTTTCTCATGGCTCGAGATGGTGGTGCGACTGAGTTGTGCTGACAGGACCTCGCATTCGTCCGTATCATCGTTGTAGACAACTTGAACATCGCATTGCTCGCAGCACTCGAGCAATTTGTCGCTGTCTAAATGTTCATTGCTCGCTCTCTCGACCGTATCCACATTTTGCATCTTTAGCATCGTTTCGCTGTCATCTTGTCGCAAATCGTCCGGCTCACTCAACACAGAGTCATGCCTTAATCTTCCATGCTCTTCCTTCTCCATCTGCTCCCTCGCATTCGCCTGTTCGTACGCACTTCTGATAGCAGCTTCGCGTTCGCGAAATGAGGTCTCTGGTCTGGGTCGATTGCGCTTGGTCGGCGTGGTCTCTTCATTGTCATCCTGCTCAAAACGACGCTTGCCACAAATCTCATATGCAGAAAAGTAGCCCGAGTCCTCGATCTTCTTGCGGTGGGGGCTGGGATCTGAGAACTTGTTCGGTGGTGTTCGAGGTGCGAAGTTTTGTTCCGTCGGAAGCGAGATCTCGGCGCTCACGTTCAGCGATGCTGTGTTGGTCGCAAGCGTCTCCACGGTCGTAGTCGCGTCTGGCACATGATCGTCCTTGGAGCAGCCAATATCGCGTAGGTCGATGATCTCCTCGCTCGTTTGGCCCAAGGCCCAGGCATTCGCTTGCTTGCAGACCCAGCGTAGCGAGTGCATCGTGCTTTGACTCTATTCGTGAATGATAAACGTCAGGCATACGCATGAACAATGATGGCGATAACATATATAATACGTGTGAAGCACCGGTGCCACGCAGGCAGAAACCAATTCTCAGATCTGAGCGTCAGACAGATCCATCACGAACAACGCGACAAAAGATGAAAGAAAAGTGAGATGTCTCAACGTGCCCACTCCGCACCAAATGTACCAGCGCAGACATATTCGCATCTTCACTTGAACCTGGTAGCGGGGTCAGAGTGTCGTGGCCAGGGACTCGTGTTGCGTTTGTGACACAGTGCAAGGCGACAGGTCGGGCAAGGTCCATGTTGTACGTCGCAAGGTTCGGACGCAGAAATCGCACGAGTCTGTCGCGAATCGAGAAGAATGCAGTGCACGGGTACCCGTCGAGATAAGTGCAGGAAGAAAATGCAAAGGAGATACGAGAAGATTTTCCCATGATTGACAGATCCGAATACCTACACGTAGTCTATACGAGAAAACATTTCGAGACCAAAAGATCACAAGGAAAACTCCCCATTACCAATTCCGATACACATAGTCGTCGCCAATTGCATCAGATGCCGTGTCAAAAAGCCGATCGGGAAGCACATGCAGTCGCGACACAGATGCCACGCACCGCATGGCTTCCAGATCCGACCTACCTGAGAAAGTTCATGTTTGTCCGTTCGCTTCATGTCATTACCCACTTGTCCTTTAAGTTTTGCTTTGCCGCGTTCAAAGACTGGCGCAGATCTTTCGTAGCCGCATCAACGCCGTGTCGCATGTCTTGTCGAAGGTTGTCGCGGAAGGAGCGAGCCGCCTATTGCGCCTTCTCGGCCTGGGTGCGGAGATTGGCGGAAGTGGAGCCGCCAGTAAAGTAGCGGGAGAAGACTGGCTGGAGGAAGGAGCGGAAGACGACCTGAGCACCGCTGTTGACATGATGATTAGTATTGACTTATGAGCTTCTCGGGTCGGGGTTTCATGACGTACTTGGTCTGTGGGAGAGCCATCCAGAGGACAAGGACGAACTTGAAGGTGTAGTAGAATGGGAACCAGTAGACAGCGTTCACGGCGCTCTCGAAAAAGGTAAGGAAGGCGTAGACGACCCAGTAGGTGAGCCACTGGGTGTCATCGGCCTTGCCGGTCGAGAACAGCGCATCGAGCGAGTAGTATGCTGGGATGGCGAAGCCGACAGTGTTGATGAGGAAGTTGGCGCCGATATTGAAGAAGACAAGGAAGAAGTAGAGAGCGCCGAGGCCGAGGACAACGTAGACCTTTGGCACGTTGGTCTGACGTTCGAAGTTGTTCAGGGCGTCATATTTGGAGAGCTGTGTGCGATTTGTCAGTATGTCCAACGAAGAAGATGTCGAAACAGAGCGCAAGGGCAGTCGCATCATGGCAGCTCGCGCCTCCGCAAGCAGCTTCTCGAGCATCGACTGCTACGTCGCGTGACAGCGAACAATATGCAATCTGGCCGTGGGCCAAATGTGCGGTGGGAAAAGTGATAACGTGTGCAGATGCCTGGCCGACGAGCAGCGACGGGCAAACACAAAGCCATCAGAAGGTCTTGCGCTTAGATGTGCCAATGTGTTGCTTGCGGATCTCCTGTGCGGAGGCCATGCTCGCAGAGCTGCCGTGAGATGCCACGAGACTTCAGTGTGTACGTACCTCCTTATCGAGCTGGGAGATCTGGTGCTGTGCTTTGTCCTGGATAGACATCTTTGTGTTTGTATGCGAGAGTGCGGATAGCTACACGCTGTATTTCGA
This sequence comes from Scolecobasidium constrictum UM 578, assembly GCA_000611715.1. Lineage (NCBI taxonomy): Eukaryota > Fungi > Ascomycota > Dothideomycetes > Venturiales > Sympoventuriaceae > Scolecobasidium > Scolecobasidium constrictum. The sequence continues at coordinate 36,397 of AZYM01000234.1, forward strand.
GATCGAGGGTTGCTTTTGTGAGAGAAGTGGTGGAGAGATTGGAGTGCAGGTTGGAAGTGATGGCAGCTTGGAGGAGGAAACGTCATATCTCCAAGCTGTTCAAAATGGTCCATTACCTGAGACAAGCGCACGGACCAGCCGGACGAGCTATCATGTGCAAAAGCGTCACGCAAACAGTCACCCATCACTACCATCTTGCAGCACTTGAGACATTCGGCTTATCACGTTTGCAAGTAACTGATCATGCATCTTGTGATAATCCTGTGTTTCCAGAAGAGCTTTGATCACGTTCTTCACTTCATGAAAGAGTTGACACCTGAGGAATGGTGGGCAGCCTGAGGCTGAAATGGGGTGGAAGCAGACCAGGTTATGTAATCGTGTCCGTGCTCTTGTTTATCCTACTCGATCATTTGTTATTGCAACGACGGCGACCGATCAACCATTCCCATATCGCCGCATCGTCTTGCGAAAGCAGCCATTTCGAGGGCAGCGCTCTTCGGAGAACTAGAGGTGGTTTCGCTAGTCGCATTTATTCTGTCGTCCTCTTTGCAAGCCTTCCGGCTGAAGCCCCACGAGTCTTATACCTTGGTCTCTCCAGCTACCACCACTTCCTCGCAGCAGTCACTACGTCCCCGTTACGATCTTAGACGTCGCAATCCCATGTCGCAGTACCATAGCGATATAGTGATCAAGAATCGCATACCGTAGAAGTCGCATACTTCTCGTTACCGCATAACCTCGAGTCGCAAGGTGTTTTGCGACTCCAGCCACCATTTAAGCTTCGCAAACAGACTTTGGCGAAGTGTCCACTGTTAGACTTTGACACTCAAAATATTTTGCGACCCCTTCAAGATGAGCGTCCTCGACCGCCGCTCCCGTTCTACCACCGCGATAAGTCAACGACCGCTTTCCAGAGATTCCACGGCAAGCCTGCAGTCCACGGCACCGCGAATAGCCCGCTCAGAATCACTGTCACAATACAACAACCAGGCACACTTTGCGCCACAACCTATGCCAGCGCAGTCACAACAGTTTGAGCAGTACCCTGTTATGCAAAACATCCCGCAGCATCACTACCAAACACATCACGGCCTGCCGATGCAAGCCGAGCATGCACAGCACTACCACCCGCAAGTCCAGAACCAAGCTTCGATGTACCACTCGCACTCGATGCAGACTTACAACACAAACAACAACATATCACAAGCAAACCAGTACCCGATTGTTGCTCAGTCCTCGTCCAGCATGGCCAACGCGCATCAGCCGACACCAGACCCAGAGCAGTCGAAGAAGCGCACTGGAGGCGGCGCCGCAGCAACGCAGTCGAATGAGAAGGAGTTGCGAGAGTCGCTGAACAGCAATATTCACCGCTCATTGAAGGATGTCGCAAAGGAGGTCATAGACTCGGAGCGAACATCGCGAGCAGAGAAGACAAAGCAGCTGTTTGCCATGTTGTGGTAAGTCACCTGCGATGGCGGATTCTTTGTTTGGCACAACACTAACATGTCAACAGGCTTAACAGCTCATGCGAGCAAGCGAAAACCTCGGTCCCTCGCAGCAGAGTCTATGCAAGCTACGCGGATAGGTGCGCAACCGAGCGCGTCCAGCCACTTAATCCAGCATCCTTTGGCAAGCTCGTTCGCGTCATCTTCAAAGACATCCAGACGCGGCGTCTAGGCGTTCGAGGCGAGTCGAAGTACCACTACGTCGACCTTGCACTGAAGAGCGAGAATGAGGAGAACGAGCAAAACTCTGGTCGCAACGCTGCTCAGGAAGAACATTCGCCAACCACTACTCTCAACTTCCACAACGTTCCTCCACTACCGGCCGTTGCAGCTGCATACAACTTCGATGGCTCACCGATCGCGTCGCCTGTCCTCGGTCCTGCAGATCGTGGTCAAATCGACGGCGCCGTCTTCGCAGACCCCACCAGCCAGACATTCAGAACCTCATTCCCTTACTCGCAGACTTACCCACAGCAGCTATGCTTCCCATCTTCGGAGGATGACATAATAACGAATGATGTGGAACTGCCTGACCTGTGGGCGTACGCACCCGAGAACGCGGACGAAGATGCTGCACGCGCGCTGATGGCGCTTTACCGATCGCACTGCACATCTCTCATCGAGTACTTCAAGAAGTGCAAGGAGAAGCAGTTTTGGCGCACGTTCAGCAACTTCCAGGGTACCTTGACCGTCCCAGTACAGAAGCTTTTGACCGCTCCTTCGATGGCCGCCTGGATCCGAGAGTGCGACTACTACATGTACCAGCGCATGTTGTCGTTTGCATCGCGCATTGCCTTACATGTCCTGCCAGTCGCCGCACTCAACTTCTTCAACACGATCTCCCTTAACATCCACCCATACATTGTCAAGACCTTTAACGGCATGCCGCTACACGTCCTTGAAGCACGTCTAGAACCAGCCACGCGCTTCTCAGAACTGGTCAGCAGGATGGTAAAGGTCAACAACGCTGCGCATGCTGCATCGCAGGTGCTAGAAAATGATGAGGGACGCGACCAGTTGCTGAACGAGTGGGTGGGACTTGTCAAGCCTAAACGCATCATGGAAGGCGAGCTACCAGGCTGCGGCTACGAGGAGACCTTCAAGATCTTGACACAAGATATGGCTACGCTCTTGCGACCGCTCTCGCCGCCGAACTACCAGAATGACCTGCAGTACGTAAACAGCGAGTCACAGCCGGAGTCGGTGGACAACTACATCGACCGCATCGATATGCTCCTACGCTCACTACCTGCGCGCTTCCCGCAAGCGTCACCACGCACCATCGTCAGTTGTGTCAAGAATTTAAGCACGGCAGCCATGCGCGAGTTCACAATGCAAGGGGCTCAATCCTTCCATGCTTGGTGGATTGTGAAGGTGTTTGTGGATGAGTACAGTCAGTGGCTCGTGACCAGTGGAGGCTTCATGGCACATCGTCCAGCACGAAGAGGTCAATCATCACCAGCGCTCTCTGGCTCGCTGCAGAATGGCGCAGTGGGCAGCAATGCAGAGGAGAGCATGGAGCACAGTCGGCGAAACAGTGTCGCACCAGTCGACGGCGACAACGACGAGTCGAGTAAGTCGCTCAAGCGCAAGAAATCAGACTCATGACTAAGCCAGGACACTGACAGTGGAGTAGCTACTGGTGGTGCACGACCTACAAAGAGCAACAACGGCAAGAGCAAACGTCGATCCGATGAGTTCGATGTCGACGACCACCAGCCGGAGCAGACTGCTAAGCGAGCTCGTAACACACCAGAGCCCAATGAGGCACCACAGTTTGAGCAGCCTCATCCTAGCTTTGGCACCAGCTTTGGTTCAACTGCTGCCCCGAACGACCCAGCGGACCTGCCTGAGTTCGACGACAGCGGCATCGGGCTCGGTCTCGATGAACCACGCTCCACGAGGAAGACATCGAAGCTAGCCAGCAGTGCGATGGATCGCGCGCCATTACTGCAGCATTTCGGCGATGTCGACAGCACGGCTATCGCCATATAATAGACGGGTGCCTGGATGGATTGACGGAACTGGGCCGTCTGTACATGTACGATTTTTATGAGGTTCCATGATTCATGTCTTGATGTGATGAGGATTGGAAAATGATGGGTTTGGGCGGCTTGTGCTTGACTTGCGCTGCCTTTGGGTTGCGAAGCTGACTGCTTCGTCTGGGCAAAATTATTGGTCTTGAGTTGCATGATGGCGCCGTCTTTTGCTTGTAGCATTGCCGGATGCAGATGAAACCTGCATCTACGTGTGTTTGTGGTGCTTTTGAGCTCGCTACGTTCAGACAGTTGGCTTCAGAGCGGCGGATGAAATGTACTGATCAAAAATAATCCTTCAGCCTCTTTTCCTATATTCATGCCCGAAGACCGCAAAGAGTTACTGATTGCTATGCTTGAATCTTTATTCGTCACTGAAACAGTATGCGTATGTCTTTTGGTGTCCTTTCTTGCCCTAATGTAATTGATGTGCCATCTTGTAGCCTTGGGGAAGTAATGGTGGCCGACCGTGAGGCTGACGCTCGGACCACACCAAAGACATCACTTTCGATGTTGCTCATGATCCTGTCCTTCATCAACGTTCCACGCGTCGCGCTGCATGCCATTGTGTCAATGAGCTTGCTATAGCAGACCATGCTGACTTGAGACGCGAATACGCGTGTCGAGGTGCATTGCCCAGATACGCAGCGGCAATCTGAATCTACTTGCCAGGTCTGTATGCCGCGCTTGAATAAACAACGATGAACGCAGGATCTCCGAGATGATTCCAATGCAGCCTGTCCGCTGATCATGCCATACCACGCGGATTTGAAAGGCCTGCTATTCCGGCTGGAAGCCACCAACATGTGTAGCACACTCGTAGGCTCGATACCAGCTCGACACGACCCTGAATTCGACGCCTGCCTTCTTCGATTCGCACAGCAGGCTTCGACTGGCAACAGGCCCATGAAAGAGAGGAAATAGACAACCGAAGAGTCGGCCTGCACAGAGACGAAGAGTCAATGCATGCTAGTTGCCAAGGCACCTAATCGAACTGCTTGCTCCCAGCCTGCGCAAGCTTTGCATCGGAGTCCTTGCTGCAATGTACCCCATGGGGAGCTACATGCGGCCATGAAGGATCATCAGCGGCATGAGAGCAGTCCGTCATCATTGGCATTCTTGAGATCTGCTCAATCTTCGCTATATACGGCTTCCACGGCTCGTGCGCATCTAAGTTGCCCTGCTACTATGATTCAGAGAAAGAAGATTGAGGTCGTTCACGCGTCTCGATAGACATTGGAGAGCAACTTCTCCGCACGTAGCCAAGTATTTGACAGTCTCACAAGATCACAGATGGCGCGAGAACAGCCGAGCTTCAGAATATAAAGGCGTGGGTCCCTCGCTGGATCAACAATCATTCTCAAATATTAAAGCACTTCTTTCTAGCGGTCGCCTAAGCAACATGCCTTCAGTCATCTCACTCCTGAAAGCCAGCACAGCTGCCATACTGGGACTGGCCACGCCAAGTACTGCCCAAGGTCAACTACCCAACCTGAACAACCTTCCAGCCGGCGTGCCAGTCCAGATCACAGATTTTGGCGAGCGAGCATCCTGGTCTCGCGATGGCACACGCATTGCCTTCATGTCCAAGACATGCGGTGATGCATACGAATTTGACCTCTCCACCGGCAAGATGACACTCATGACCACGCAACCGTCAGCGGGCTGGCTTCGTGCTCAGTACCTGCCCAACGACGACCTGCTTCTGATCGGGACCAAGTACCATGACGAAACGTTTGATATTCTCCGGACTCGAACGCATGAGTCCGAGCTCTTTGTGCTTCCGCGTGGCTCGAGTGAGCCCGTGCCTCTCAACACTAAGACGTACGAGGGCTTTGCAGTGTCCATTCATCGGAACAGAATCGCATGGGGCGAGAATTGGGAAAGCACGCCCGATGTCCTTGGCTTCAATGAATCAGCCCTTTACACCAGCGATATTGTTTACGATGCTGGCGGGGTCCCCTCTCTCGCGAACAAACAGGAGATTCGCCGAGCTTCCGATCCTGAGTGTCAGCTCGAGGTGCAAGACTTTCGGACTAATGACACAGAAGTTGTGTTCAACTGCTACCCTCAATTCGAAGTTGGCTACGGTAGCGACGTGTACCTCCTCAATCTCGAGACCAATGAGACGACACCACTGCTTGTGAACTGGCTAGATGAGTTCAACGAATCCGAGGGCATCTCACCATTTGGCGACTTCATACTCATCGAATCAGACCGTGACAACGAATCGTCAGGTCAACCAGGGCATCACCCACTGGATATCTGGAGGCTCAATCTTGAGCCGCCGTACGATCAGATGGAGAGACTAACGTTCTTCGCCAACAACCCTCCTGCTCGCGGGACGAACCCTGTTGTTTCGCCTGACGGAAAGATAATGGCGTTCCAGATTGGCCGTGTTGGTAGCCAGGCTGGCCGAGGCTTTGGCATCATGCTGATGGGTATACCTTGAGTCTAGCGTGGCCACGCATGTCGCAAGGATTTGACACTGAAAGAGCCACAAGATGAAAAAGAGTAAAGGGAATCTTGGAGCAGCATGCCAGATACTACTAACACTTAGGGTATTATAACACAATAGCAACAGGATGAAGACCTCAGCCATGTCCAATGCATTCTATGGTTCATTTCATGCACTCCAGTACTGCCCTCGAGAGAAGCAATTCATGGGTACTTGGCAACATACTGTGCATGAGCCGACTTGATGCCATCAATCAGACTCGCTTGTAGCTCAGCGTTGAGCGGCATCGCGCTTCTCGTGTACCCCAGCTCGACCGGCAGTCGCTCTTCCAGCAGCCACGTTCTGACCTGATCAGCTGGCGCACTTCTCATCCTAGGCACATCTCCAACACCGAACACCAAAGGAATGAAACTCGACTCCAATTGCGCAAAGGATGTGAATGCTTCTGATAGCCGTGGTGAACCGATTGCACGGCTCTCTGCTTCACGCCGTGCCCTTGATCTGCCAATGGTCATCACATTGAGCCATCCATTGGAGCTGTCGTTCATCAATAACACCACCAGGCCAGGCTGCACATCCACCACATTGCCTTGCAAAGAGCCCTGTCTCGTCAGCGAAGCATCGTGCTCCGTGAAGTCGTGCGCAGCAAAGTCGGCGAGGCTGAAGGACGCACTCGAGTTTTTTGGCGATCCCAACTTCGCAACCATGGCATCTGTAGTATGGCTTGCTAACCCTGGTGTCATGTTCAGAACATCGACTTGAGCGGTGTTGAAGTCCTCTTTTGTGATATTTATGCCGTTGCGATGAAGGAAGCCGTGGTTGGCGAAGGTGTTGAGCATTGGGCATGGGCTTCGGGATGCATTTGCGATCAATGCCGCTGGTATCCACGGGTGGCCATTAAGGTATGATCCATTGGATTGCCGTCGACCATGTCCTGCCGGAGCGGAGGAGCTGGCTTGAGCGACGTGCAGCAATGTGATTGCAATCGACCACCATGCCATGTTGTCTTTGTACCATTCAGGCCTTCATGAATATATTGACGCGATAGATCAGATCATTGAGAATTAGAGGCTTTCATATACTTGGGCCTCTCAAGCTGGCCTCGATCGTGACCCAGCATCATCGATGCTGGAAGCCTGAAGATCTCTCGTGTTTCATGCAACTAGATGTTGTATTCACAAAATGACAGGCTGAAAAGGTTCAGGCCTTCTCAGAAGTAAGCTTGTGTTCCTCAAGCTTGCCATGCTTTTGCTTGGACTTCGCAACCCAAACATTGGTCGGTCTTACTCAGCCCAGATGCTGTCGTACATCACCACAAGCCAGGGTCTTCTATGAAGGGCGTCCTGCCGATCGATCAAAAGGGGTGCCTGGTCAAATGTTCTTTGAACATATTCAGTCTTCTAGTCAAAAATCTGTACAGTGTCATTGATGCTATCAAGCTAAGAATTGTCATCCGATACCGTTTTGATGCACAGCCCATACCATAGCCCCCAGAAATATTCAATATCGAACGCCTGCGATGCTAATGCAATTGAACACAGCTTCATCTTTGACCAGCTCCTGTCGTATCATTTCGGAACCCTTCGAACATCATGATTGCTGCCCTCAGAAGCAGCACCGGCTCCTCCACAGGTTCTGTGTCCTGATTGGATGAAGCCGCATCCCATACACCAAGGTGCAGCTCTTTCGACACCTTATCCAGCACTTCTCGAAAAAACTTCGCGCTTCTGTACCGCGTCTGGAATACTCGCAGCGCGGATAGCAGATAGCGCAGTCGTTGTACATCATTCGTCGACTCTGATGAAGAAGACCTGGCAGGTCCCCTACATTTCAGCGAAACCAGAAGCACAATAATCGGCAATGTTAACCACGCGCCCATGAAAGGCGGCATCTCTTCCGGCTTCACATCACTCAAGAAATCGCGGACGATATCCGCAGCTTTGGCGGATGCGTCTTTTAGTTTCTGCATGGCGGTCGCCGGGAATTTCGAGGCAAGTGGGTCTGTCTTGCAGGTAATGCGAATGAATGGGAGGTAGAGCGACGCGGTTGCGGATCTATCGAGAGTCAGCCTGTGCGATTCAGCAAATGCGAAGTCACTCACTCTCCGACAATGCTCCAAAGATAGTAGGGTCCTTTGGTGTCGAGAATGGTCGGCGCATGCGGCCCGGTCTGGAAGTGCTTGAAGCCTCGTATCCACTCTCTTATCCGGATATCGAATTGCGATATGCGCAGAATGTCCTTCCGCCCCAACTCAAACTCCGGATCCTGCAGCTTTGGCCGCAGCCTCTCTTGGAACTCGCCCATGTCTGCAAAAATTTCGCTCAGCCTGCATAACACCAGAAATGCATCCACCGTTTCTGTTCGCGAGGTGATGTTGCTGTAGCGTGGTAGACAGATCTCCAGTCCGAAGTCTTCTCGATCGATTCGGATCCAATTCGGTCTCGTCGAGTACGGGTGTAGTGGTCGTCGTCCTGCGTAGCTCAATGCTCGATCTCTCAGGATGCAGCATATCCATATCAATCTGCTGCGGTCTGTGATCGCTCCGCTTGTAGTCTGATCAATGTTCGCCCGTTTTGCATGTACGAATGCCTTCTGTATCCAGTCGCCACAATTGTGCCGTGGCTCGGCGTAGCAAGGACTCCAATAGCTGAGAAGCATGCATGCCTGCGTCATACTGTAGTCATCACCCTCGCTGTATTTCTCGTAGAGCTCCTTGACTGCTCGAAATGTGAATTGCTGTAGCGAGTGCTGTGTCCATCTTGAGAACCCGAATAACTGTCTCGAGCTCAAGTACTGCAAGCTAGTTAGTAAGGCATGAGCGTGATGGGGTCGTGGAATCTTGCCATAGAGGCCTCCAGTAGCATAACACCAAGAACACAAGCTCGACCATGTCGCACATTCTCGTCCTCTATGGGCTCGATGAAGCACGCATCGAAGTCAAACTCGTCAATTACTGGGTAGTAAGGATGGATGTTCCGGAAGAAGAGCTGTACTAGCTGATGGAAGAATGGACCAAGCACAATGCCATAGGTGGTCTCTAGCACACCGGCAGGGCTTTCCACATTGAAGTTATTTGATGATGTGGACAATATGTCTGGGCTTTTGCCTTGCGGTCTGTCAGTATACCACATTCAGCCAGGTGGTCCCCTGCTTACTTACTTGCTGTGGGAGTCGGGAGTTGGTTGCTGTCGTCGGGCTGAAATGGATTCTTCGGGAAATTTGCTGGTTGCTTCCCCTTCAGCAACCGGTCAGGAATGGCAGGCTTCACAAAAACATCGTCTGTGGGCTTGTCGTCGCTGTTGACACTGTCTCTTCGGAAAGGGAATGCATCTCCGTCACCCTCGGATCCTGGCGTCCTCAGTATCGGATCATTCTCGATGGTTCCAAGTACGCTCCGAGGGGAGCCGCCGGAATGGTCGGTGGTAGTCTTGGGCGACTCGACATTGATCTCGGGCTTCAGGAATTCGAGTTCGTGCTCAAGCCAGCCAAAGTCTGGAGTCTGAAGCCTGTGTTAGCATCCCAAGACAGCATCAACGCGCTCTGCAGGGGTATGTGGCAAGCATGTGCAGGAAGCCAGAGGACGTACGTTTCCCAGGATGTTATTGGAATCGAAGTTGTTGGATGAGGTAGTCATAGCAGCAGAGGATGACTACTGTACACAAGCTGATAAGACGTACAACATGGCCCAAAAGTCAGCAGCTTTGGAATTTGCCGGGGCGCATAGAAAATGATATGTGCTTCTTCTGCAAGCACCTGAGGTTTCCTCGCATGAGATCAAGATCCAGTTTGGACAAGCTCTGAACAGCCCACCAAAGGGTCCATTTGTCAGGTGGACTGGTCTACGTCGCGGGGCTTCTCGGTGTTTTCGAGTCAGCTGGGATTAGGAGGCATGGGCTTGGCTGAGCACATCCACCAATTGTGGGGTGACGTTTTACCACAAAAATCCGGGGAAACACGTGGATTTTGCACTTTTGAGCAGCATCATCGCTCTCTCTAGCTCGTCCACAACTCGTCCGTGAATCCTTCTACCAGAGATTTGCATGATGCATGTGAAGTTCGCTCTTGACCGCTGTCATTGTGCAAGGTGTTGAACGAATAGGCTGAGCCACCGAGTGCTAGCTTACCTTCGGCAGCAGACCGAGACGTGCATTTGAGCATGGAATATACTGCAGCCACATAAAGGCTCGGGGACGCACCCAAGATCGGGCAGTTGCTTGATGCATCGCGCAGGTACTCTGCCGTCTATTCCGACCAGCCTTATTACTTGTACGCAAGATTTATGCAAAGCGCTCTGCGATGCTGGAGCAAACACACTCGTGTTCGGGTATTTAAGGGTAATCGTGGGCCGCTAAATCAACATGATGGCATGAAAAAGGCTGACACGCATCTTGGCCAACCTGCATGCCCGCTACAGGAAATAGAGCATCCGCACAAAGCAAACTTTCGCAATCATGCATCCGCGTGTGGTGCACTAAAAGAATATCCGCCTCCTGACCTGCCAGATCGCGAGGTCCCATAGTCTGGTGGGCCCCGATTCTGCGGACTGTATATGTCCGTTGGACTCATGGCGCTTGGTGGCTGATAGTTGCTCGCACCGCGGTACTCGGTGTCTTGATATTGAGGAGCAGCGTGTGTGTCGTCAAACGGACCTTGTCCCCAATTGACTGGTCTGCCTGGATGACCTTGCTCTGACTCTGCTCCATATGGACGTCCACCTCCTAGTCGCTCGTCATCGCTGTCGGCGTCGTGATGGCCATCAAGGTCGTGAGTGTTTGCATCCCAGACCTCATCTTTATGTCCGTTCTCCATGTCGCCCATGCCGCCCGCTGTTGGCTTGTATTTCTGCGAAGACTCTGGCGAGAGCCATGGATCGTCGAGCTGGGGATTCTTCTTCACCTTGATGGTGTAAAAGATGGAGATACCGGCGGAGGCCAAGAAGAGGATGCTGTAATTCATGTTAGCATGTGTGAAATGTGTAGGACAGAAATCAATGCTCACAAAATGACAACACCAAAGCTGCTGGCTGTGTACGAAAGCTTGCACTTCTTCTCTGAACCAAAGGCGAACGTGGCGCAACTCGCTTCATCTTTGGGCTTCTTCTGATCCTCAGCGCCTTGCGCTATGCCCGTGTTGTTCCATGAGAGCACTGCCGCGAAGGCGGACAGCCAGAAGATCTAAAAATCGTCAGAATTGAGACTGTGCGACGCAATCCAGTAGATTCCATACCGCAAAAAGAACATCTACAATAGCGAACCAGAGAGCTTTTGCGATGTTTGCTGCTCTAGTCCAGATTGGCACCGCGACGAGATAGACCAGACCAGGTATCGATAGCCAGCATACTGTACGCACTGTCAACCTTGGCTCGTGATTGTTGTAATGTTTGTACGTACCAGCAAAGTACCATTTTGACCTCGAATCCGTGCTTCCACCTCCTGTTGTAAACACAGCGATTGTGATGCATGCCGCAACGAAGATCAGTATCGCTTGCAGTGCATGCAGGCCGGTCTTCGCCTTCTGCAAGGTGCTCAGCGATTGTCGCATGGTGTGTGTCGTCGGCCGCGATGTCAACACCGTCCGCTCAGGAGATCCGCTGTGTAAACAAAAGCAAAAGCGGTGCTGGAGTCCTAAACGACAGAGTCAAGAAGAAAAGTAAGAGAAGAGGATGAATGGGAGCACAAAATATTTACAGCCTCATCAAGGGGGAAAGAAGTGTCACGAAAGATCCAGCTATGGCGCAGCAAGAGCTGAGTTTGGTGATTTCAGCCTGTTGTTGCTATGGCGTGGCGCTCGTTTCTGGGCATCTAGGCGACACGAGTTACCATTTTTAGCACAACAGGATCGTGGAGTTTGTGCTGTGCATCTGCGAGCATGTTGTGGTGATGACTTGTCGGACGCGTCATTGGAACCTGGTGATCCATTGGAGAAGTGTTCATGATGCTGCAATCATGCTGTCTGCCACGAAGAATGCGGTCATATTCGATTCAGCCTTTCCGTGAACCATCATCAGCAAGAGGAAGGCTGAGACCCTGGTTTCGGTCGGAGGCCGCATGGCTTGCCGCTTTTGGGAGGACACAGCCTTGCGCATGGTCTCTATATATCAAACCATTTGTGTTACAATAGTTGACTGACTGCAGGAACGTGGATCTGCTGAAACACTGAGCCTGAAGCTCATTTCAATAAGAGGGATGCTCGACCTTTGTCGGATGCGAGTTGACGGGAAGGCGCTCACGAGGTCCAGGCCAGTTTGGTCTGCAACTGCTTGGCTCTCTCAAGATGATTTCAGTGTTGCACATTTGAATCGAAGCAACGAGATGCTTGACATGCGTGATGAGGACGTGGAAGAAGTGAGATGGAGATTGGATTCAGCCTTACCGACTGCCGCAACGAGCTGCATTTGATGATAGGGACGGCCTGAGCTTTGCCTTTGAATTCCTCCAAGGCTAGCTACAACACAGACTAAGATCGAGAGACGATTGCTGTTGCTAGGAGCGGTGAAGTCGGAGACGATGGCCGTGGTTTGTCAGTGCTGTGGTTGTCGAGATGACCCCCACGCTGCCCAATCAACTCTCCCACGTGCCTGGGACCATCGGAATCGGAGCTCACACCGGGTCGATTTTGTGGCGCTCACAGACTTTTTGAAGGAAGCACGTCTCCGGCGGTGTATTGTCGATAGTTGAAGCTATCGTGAAATGTCAGCCATGTCCACAATACTATGTGGGCTGCATAAGGTCCACGGAAGGGCTAGAAGTCGGCCACCAGACTTTCTGTTGGGCGCGGTGCTGCGAAGATAAAAATGTCTGACAATACGACCCCGCCACCGGCCTGCCACTCTGGAGATCTGCATGCACGTTTCTCGCGCCCAGAGGGTCCATCTGAGTACAATTTGTTTGTGAGCGACACCAGAGCCTCCGTATCAGGAACTTCGGAGCGTAGATAGCACGATTACAGTGGGTCTGACTGCACATATCAGTGAAGATTCGCCACAGCCTCCATGGGGAAGCTACGATGGTGCCATCCAGAATGCTGCTGTCTCGTCAACAAAATTTGTCGTAGTATCGCAGGTAGTGCAAAGCTTGGGGGAATATTTCGAGCTGGGACTAGCACGGCGCCCCAACGGTCGAGTGTCGGGAGCTGTTCGAAAGGAGAAAATTGTTTTGGCCTTTGACCTGCAGCTGCTTAAGAAGTCTATCGTGCCCGCCTCGACTTCCTAAACTCTACTTCCTCACTTCTTCAAGATACCCTCTCCGTCCTGCTCATCATCGCCCAGGCGATCGTCATTGCGATCCATTTCTCAGTGGCAATTTGCGACTAAAAGTTGAAGAATCCACCTTCACAAGGAGCGAAGTCACTGCAAAGTGACGTTCTAGGTCCAGGATCTCGACCTGCAGCTCCCTAAACCACGAACTGCCCCCACTTGACCTGTGCTCCAACTGCATTTTCTATTGAAAGTGCAAACACCAACTTTTCTGCTTTCTTTCACATACACACCTTTAGGCACCGAATCGCAATCATGTCTGCCATTTCCAAAGCCATCCCCTCGCACCTGAAGCCTTCATCGGCAGAGGGCAAGAACGGCGAGGAGTTCAAGCAGCGTCACCATGGCAAGACGCAATCGCATGTGGTGAGTTCCTTCCTTCATTTTCACAAGCACAATTCTCCATGGAGCGGCAGCAGTAGCAGCAGCCAGTGACACGTTCTTGCCACAAGAAGAGCGTGAAAGCAAGGCAACATTCATGTCTCAATGGCAGCAACAATTCGGGGACTCTTCATCACCGCCTTTTGTTTGGACCCCGCCAATCGCACCAAGCCGGCCCTACCAACGCACAATCTGAAGCACGATGTCTGCAGGACAGTTCTCATACACTGTGAGAAGGCCTTCATCATCCTGCCTTCAAGTTTCCACGTCCCCGGCACGATCAGGCCAATTTGACGGACCTTCGCCAGATGACGTCCCACAGGACAATCTTCAGGCACCTGGGAGACAATCCCGCTCTCGCAGGCCATCTAGTGTAGATGTGAGTTTGTGCAGGTGACCAGGCGATTTGATGCCCTGTGATCATTGCACAACTGCACCCAGACAATCTTTACCACTTATTTGGACTGGAGCAAACGAACGATGAGCGCCCCGAGATACATCCGTTACCCGGACGACGGCTCAAAGCGAACCACAATCTCTCGGTGGACAGGCGCCGATATAAGAACGGACAACTTCATCTCTTCCACAACTCATATATATCTGTAATCATGGCCACTGACAAGGATATTCTCTCGCAGGCATTCGAGAACACCTCGACCAATGTCGCAGCCTCGCAGATGCGCAATGCCCTCAACAACCTCATCGACACCGTGAAGGAGCCAAGTGAGAAGAAGGTAAATGAGCATCAAAAGAAGAGATTAGGAGCTGGCTAACGTGGAAACAGCGCTTCGAAGCTGAGATGGACAACTTCTTCTCGCTCTTCCGCCGCTACCTCACAGACAAGTCAAAGGGCAACGCCATTGACTGGAACCGCATTGCCCCACCAAAGGAGGGCCAGGTCGTCGAATATGCAGATCTTGCGAACACTGAGGCAGTGGAGTACCTCAACCGCCTGGCAGTCGTCAAGCTCAACGGTGGTCTCGGTACCTCTATGGGCTGCGTCGGTCCAAAGTCAGTGATCGAGGTTCGCGATGGCATGTCTTTCTTGGACTTGTCTGTCCGCCAGATCGAGTACCTCAACCGCACATACGACGTCAACGTGCCATTCGTGCTGATGAACTCGTTCAACACGGATGCCGACACCGCAAACATCATCAAGAAGTACGAGGGCCACAACATTGACATCATGACCTTCAACCAGTCCAAGTACCCACGTATCCTGAAGGACTCGCTTCTCCCAGCTGGCAAGTCAGCAGACTCTCAGATCTCAGACTGGTACCCACCAGGTCACGGTGACGTTTTCGAGTCGATGTACAACTCTGGCATCCTCGACAAGCTTATTGACCGCGGCATCGACATCATCTTCCTGTCGAACGCCGACAACTTGGGCGCCGTCGTCGATCTCCGCATCCTGCAGCACATGGTCGACACCAAGGCCGAGTACATCATGGAGTTGACCGACAAGACCAAGGCAGACGTCAAGGGTGGTACCATCATCGACTACGAGGGCCAGGCACGCCTGCTCGAAATTGCTCAAGTGCCAAAGGAGCATGTGAACGAGTTCAAGTCCATCAAGAAGTTCAAGTACTTCAACACCAACAACATCTGGATGAACCTGCGTGCGGTCAAGCGTGTTGTTGAGAACAACGAACTGGCCATGGAGATCATTCCAAATGGCAAGTCGATCCCAGCAGACAAGAAGGGCGAGGCAGATATCTCTGTCCTTCAGCTTGAGACTGCTGTCGGTGCCGCCATCCGCCACTTCAAGAACGCACATGGTGTCAATGTGCCACGTCGCCGTTTCTTGCCCGTCAAGACCTGCTCCGATCTCATGCTCGTTAAGTCCAACCTGTACCGCCTTGAGCACGGCCAGCTCGTCATGGACCCCAACCGCTTCGGCCCAGCTCCACTGATCAAGCTTGGCAGCGACTTCAAGAAGGTTTCCAGCTTCCAGTCGCGCATCCCAAGCATTCCAAACATTGTCGAGCTTGATCACTTGACGATCACCGGTGCTGTCAACCTTGGCCGTGGCGTCACTCTCAAGGGCACTGTCATCATCGTCGCAACAGAGGGCAGCACAATCGATGTGCCACCTGGATCCATTCTCGAGAACGTCGTTGTGCAGGGTAGCTTGAGGCTCCTCGAGCACTAAGCATCTCGTTCGCACGAGTGCATTGTGAAATACTCTCACAATTGAGAGGACAGAACGCAAAAGGACTGGGAGATCATCGTAGCTCATCTGTAGATTGGCTCGCGAGATCATTAATGGTTATCATGGGACGGATGATGAAGATTCTGCGATATGAGTACATGAACATGGGATAGAATGGGCTGATAGCACTTGGGAAGATCAAGAGCGATTGCATCTGCGCTTGGCATGGTGGAAACTCGTGCAGCGGATGGGTTGACTAGTACTTGTTTGCCTGTATGTAAGGTAGCCGGCTTGATTATTGTAAAAGCTTGCATCTTCTGCCGCTTGTCTTGCTCAGTGTCTTCCTGTGAATGCGTACTCATCGACCCAAAGTTGCTGTAGATTGCCTTCTCTCGTTGTTTCCGCCTTGTCATCTTCCGCCCCGTGCCTTGTGCCTGACTGCGCCGAATGAATGTGACGCCCGACTAGTCAGCGCCTTGCTAGCGTGGAGGCCACGGAATGTCCAGGGATGCACCCTGCGAGATTGGGCACTGAGGCGCTAACCTCCAGGCTTATGGTTACGCCTAGCGGGGTGAGCGGATGTGGCTGAGCGTGACATCGAAATCTCACGCATGACAATTTCTTGCCTTGCTCAGAAGGCGTTCACGGTTGCCTTGCTTCTCGCTCATTGTTGAGTCGGTCATCTGGTGTTTTGCTCTTCACTTAATCATGGCCTCTGCTCATAGGATGGCGTCCGGTGCCTAGGCATGTGCAACAAGCTGGCAGGTGGCATGGCATGACATGGATGCTGGGATTGTTAGATACGCAGACCGCATATCCGACCTCATATGGCACGTACAACAGTTGCGCACTTCTAGTCGAGCCACACAGCGCGCGCGAGGATTTTAGACGTGTACTTCAAATTCTCGACGTCCCATTCATCAGCCCTCGGAGCTTTTGCAGCGACGCGGCGCATCGTTGTCGCGCGTCCGTCTATGACATAATCCCAGCGCTGCCCTTGCTCGCTGCATATACTCGCTCAATATAGATAACATGGCGGAGACGAGGGAGGGCCCTGCTGCGTCTGAAGGCGCGACTATGGACGAGATATCGCCGACAAGCACGCCGAGGCCGAGTATAATACCTGAAGAAGTAGAAGAAGGACTATCACGACCAGCGTCGCAAGATGCGGATGCGAAGAGGGTTGAACAGCAGGAAGCGATGCAGTATTGGGGATACCTGGTGAAGCGAGACAAGTGCGGAAGCGACAAATTGAACTGCTTGCTGGAAGGAATCGCGAACTACATCGTGAGTGTTGTGGGGCACGCATAGAGACGGCAGATTGTACTCATGCCAGGACACAGGCGCACAACTTCAAAGGCATGCGAGACTGTTCTGATCTCACACCGGAGCAGTTGGCAGCATTCTACCGCGCCGTCGGCGGCAATTACGACGTTCTCTTTATCGAGACTCAACCTTCATCGATCTCCTTCATCTACAAAGCACTCGGCTGTCTGCACTCCATACAGCCCAAGGACGAGTCAGACGGGCATGCGATACCTTCTATACCTGCACTGAAGCCGAAGGGCTTCGTGGCGTGGCAGACAATACAGCTCTTACTAGGACCAGAGGAGCATGTGCCATTCCTCCAGAACGCAGTGGCGCAGTTTGACATCTTGAACCCTAAGACGGGCGAGAAGTTTCCCAAGGTTCTACCTGATGAAGCATTCCCGAAAGATCCGGATCCGGCGATGCTGGAGTGGTACGATCAGGTGCACGACAAGCTACAGCAGGACCTGCAGAACTCGCCTGATGTCGGACGTCGAAGTCTATCCCTTAGCGATGCGTCTTTGAGCGAGCAGTCTGGAGATGAGCGCTTTGCAGCGACGTACTTCCGCAATCCCATGTTCCGGGATAATACGGGCAGACCCACCGTGACAGTGACCAGGGGCTCGTATAAACCACCTCGCATGCGAGCCACAAGACAGCCTTCGATTGCAGATCGAGGCAAGGCGATCGTGAACAACGTGCGCCATTTCATAAGCCCACCAAGCACTTCACATCACCATTCAGCACAGAGACATGGACGACGAGGGAGCCACACAGACAGATTCCGGGAGGACGACGAGAGTGAGGAATATGAGGATCTCACGCCGACGGGGCTACATCCTGAATTCAGGAGTAGACCACCACTGCAGCAGCAACGGCCACGGCCGAAGAGCCCGGAGCTCATTGATACGGACTCGGATTCAGATAGCGTGCATGTCTTGAAGCGGCCGACAGTCACACGCAGAATGAGCAGTCGTGACCAGAGAGAACGCGAACTCAGAGAGCGCAACATACAGCGCGACATGGATCAGATTCGGCGAGAGCGGGAGCGCGAACGGGAGCGTGACGGCTACAGAGAACGAGAAAGAGAGCGAGAACGCGAGTATGAGCGTGACAGCCCTGTCAGCAGTAAGCACGATTCAAAATCACCTCCACTGCGACATCGAAGGAGTCATGAGCCGCAAGTCTCGCCAATAGGCTACTTCCAGCGTCCATTCTTCGAAGATGAGGTGCAGCGAAGGCACTCGCACGCGCATGACTCGTATGCTGGTAATGCATTGGAAGTAGGAGGGTTCGCGCCAAGCAATGAGCCCAGCATGGCGAGTCGAGTGGCGAAGATGCAGCACTCCTCAAGAACGAATAGTCCGAACCCGAGAGTAAGCGGAGGAAGTGCTTACGCTCCTCCTCGCAGTGTACCTCCCCCCGTGGAAGAGAGGAGCGGGAGCTACAATGGAAGACCCACGGTGCGCTATTCACGACGAAGCATCGACGAAGATCGGAAGAGGGATCGAGATCGCGAACGAGAACGGCCGCGGTATGAGCGCAGTAGTGAAGGAGGGAGCAGGGGTAGTGACGAGTACCTTGGCGAGCCTTCGCCGAGGATGGATCTCGGTGGCGCTGGGGGAAGAAGCAGAAGTAATGATAAGTGGGATGCTGATCGGTTGCGGCAGAGCACGAGGTATGTCGAGGGCGCGGGTGGGAGGAGATATCCCTCCAGTGTGCCGTGGCATTGAAGATGGCTTGATGATGGAATGAGGCGATACCCCAGGGGGCATACGGATCGAGTCACTCCACAGGAGAGTTGACTCTGCTACGATAGACCATGCCATTTCTACTCATGCAATCTGATGTACTGGCTCTTCATCGACTGATATCAATTGCACATGTGCACTCCATTTCTTGTGTAGTCCGAAATCAATCAAACAATCAAAAAGACTTTGGAATCGCTTTCATCATCCCAAGTTTCAAGCATGAAAAGAACAGAAGGGTATATTCCATGTACGTCACTACAACACATGCCTAAACCATCATCCTACCCACTCCTCACACACCCCCAAGGCCGAATCGGCCTCGTATCCTCCAACTCAACACACCACCACAGCACCTCCTTCGCCTTCTCCACCTGCCCACTCAACTCATAGCATTCCGCCAGCCTAAACCACGCCTCACTACAATCCCAGCCACTCCCCAGCTTCGTCAACCCTTGGAGGAGTCCGTACGCCCGGTCCCTCGCCGCAAGTCTATTCAATTCCTCTGGACTGGTGGAGGGCGCGTTCGTAGCGGGCGGTGCGTGCGGTGTGAATAAGGGTTGTGGTTGGATGGATGGGGAAGGGAAGAGCGGTGGTTCTGGTGCTTCCGGGGGGATAGCGTTGGAGGAGATGGAGAGGAGGATGGTGGAGAGGCCGATGATGGCGGGTGGGTGGTCGGGGAAGTGGGAGAGGGCTTTTTCGTAGGCTGTCATGGCGTCGTAGGGCATGTCTTGGGCGGAGAGGAGGTCGCCTCGCTGTGGCATTTGTACGTTAGCATTGATGTCGTGATTGATAGAGGTGGTGGGATGGCACATACCGCACTTGAGACGTCACCCCATAGCTCCTCGATCGCCTTGCCGCCTCCCCATCCTTTAGCCGCGAAAGCCCGCGCACTCGACGTTTCACTCGCCAGCAGCACCTCTAGCATACCGACGAGCTCGCCCGCCTCGTCCACAGCGGCCTTTGCATCCTCAAATAATTCCGCCCTCGTATACAAGCCGGCAATAAAGAGCCACAACTCCACCAGCAGGCTGATCTTGTGTCTCCTCTCTTGCACGATTGGGAACAGCGGTTCGGGACTTACATTCCCCGTCGAGGGATGCGGAGCAGGCAGGCGCACGTCCTGGCGTGGCGGTTGGTCACGATGGCCTGGTGGAGGTGGTGCCTCGCTTCTGTCCATGTTATGCGGTATATCCCTCAGGGTCTGTACACCCACGGCCTGATCACTCGACAGCGCGGTACTCGGACGCGGGAGGGAGAAGTTTGAGATCTTGCTCTCGCTCCTCGGAGGGCTAGCACTCGCCTGCGCAACGGCGTGGTCAGCACTTGAAGCAGTCCCGTTCTGCGTGTGGGTCGAAGGTGGACGTGACGACTCGACAGACTTTCTTGACTGGCTGGGTGTGCGTTTCTGTAGGCGGCCGTGGCTCGTGCTTCTCCGTGGTGAGTGTGTGCCTGTCTGCGACTTTGTGCGAACGACCGAGTGCTGCGACTTGCTTCTGCCCAATCCGTGTCTCTTCGCTGCCGCTTCGGAGGCATTGCCATCTTCGTTCGTGATTTGGATGGTCGGTGCGTTTGTAGTTGCGATACTGGGCTGTCTTGTGCCCGGCAGACTAGGCACAGAAGGTATTGATGCAGGTCTTCCACCGTGTCGACTTCTGCTTCGTCCAATGCGGCTGAACACAGAGAGTCTGAGTGTGCTCACTCCGCTCTTCGGTGGCTTTGAAGTGTTCAGTCGTGAAGTAGCTCTCAGGTCCGTCCTTGGATCGCCGAATAGTCTCGAGTACAGCGCGAGCAACTCCGCACTCGACTCAACGGCATCCGCCGCCGACTGCAGCTCCTCCTTGATAGCAATCTGCGTAAGCTTGACTTGGATGATGCCTTCCTTCTCATATCTCTCCATGCGATCAACGAGACCTCTAGCAGCAGCGACTTCTGGCTTTTCCAAATCCTGCAGATGCTCGCTCTTGAATTGCGACTCCTGCCCAAACAGGATTTGGTGGTCCTCGAACTGCTCAAAGGCCGCGTTGCTCGTCCTGGCTGCGGTTGCCAAGTCTGCTTTTGCGGACAGCAGAAGTGTGAGCAGATGCCAGAAGGGAATGAGCCTCCTCTCTTTGGCATAGTCAGTGGTGTCACTGCGTTGCAACGAGACCATCGAGCCATTCGTTTTGGATGGTGATAAGAAGTCGCCTCGAGTTGGCCGCGACATTGCTTGTTTGACGACTTTGATAGCAGCATTCAGCTCCCTCATCTCAGCCAGCACAAGGGCAAGCTGATACGAGGTATCGCGGTCTGGTTCATTACCGAACGATACCTTGAGAGACGTCCTGAAGAAGTCTACCGCTTTCTGCTGGAGTGTATTCCTTGCGCTAGCATCGTATGTGAGTCTGGCCCACGTTGCCTCGCACATGCCCAGCGCGGTATACGCTTCTGCCACGGACTGCGGTGACACAGGCACGCGGACTGGAAGGGAAGTCGTCGGATCTGCCGTCTCTTGTGCCTCAGCCTCGGCTGTTGCCCGTTGCAGCCAGTGTTGTAGCTTCGTCGACACATCTCGCGCCTTCTCCACCTCTTTGCGGTCGCCGAATCGACAAAGCAGTCGGATGGCGTCTGACACGGTGTGCAAAGTTGTGTCGTCGTTGTCCAAGCTGTAGTCTGGCTCGCCCGTCTTGTCTTCTCTGTCTTTTCCCTTTTGCACGAGCTCGACATACGTGTCGAAGGCCTTGAATGCGAGGTCGAATTCGGTCACATAGGCGTGTACGTTGAACAGGAATCGTAAAATCTGGGTCGAGTGGAAGCTCTTGGTCGCGGCTCGGTATAGAATGTCCAGCACACCACGCGCAATCGCATTCTTGCCGCCCTCTCCTAGCTCATCATCCGACCATGTCGGACCACAGAGGATGCGCCAGTTCTGCATGACTGCATCCACCCATCTTTCGACCCTGCTATTTCGCTCTGTGGCCTTTGGGAAGCGCGTCTCTTCTAGCAACTTCGTCTCGATGCTTGCCTCCACCTGCTTCAGCTCTGCCCTCTGCCGCAACCGACAGGCGAGGTATTCGGCCTCGCTCAAGCCATCTGCAGTGTATAGTAATTCGGGTTTCTTGTCTGTGTAATTGGGCGAGTAAATATAGCCTCTCAGCAGAATCTCTGAGAGTGTGTCGTAGTAGGCCATCCACACATCCCACCTTGAATAGTCAACCTCGGCGCCCAGCTCAATCATAGAAGGTGGCAGTCTCGGCGTCTGCTGTCCCGACGGCGCAACCTTGAAGAGCGAGATCCAGGCGTGGAACATGGTCAGCATATCTTCCAGGTCCATCCAGTCGCCCAATGGCTTGGACTTCATGCTCGCCGCCACCATGCGACTCAGCAGCCGCTCGGCCCACAGCCTGAACTCGGGAGTGTAGGAGCCCAAGCTCATCTGCTGCGAGGCGAGGAAGGGCAGCAGGCTGGTGTACGTCTCCAGCCCGTCGACGCTGCCCGTTGTCTTCTCCTGCGAGAAGCCCTTGATGTACGTCGCCTTGAGCGCGCACACAGCCACCCACGCTTTGGACTGGAACTGCGCTCCCTCGGTGAGTCTGGTGAGCTTGGCCATGATGTCCTTTGGCAGGCGCGCGGCCGCCAGCTGTGGCTCATGCAGCACCCAGTGTATCCAGCCCACGCACACGGTCGCCTGGAACGCGTCCTCGGGGTGCGTCGTCTCCTCGTCAATGGCCTTCAGCAGCGGCGCAATGTGCTTGGCGAGGATTGTCGCAGGTGAAGTCGCCGAGCTGGACGTGCCTGCCGTCGATGGTCGGTCCGCTGTTGGCTCGTAGTGCGCCACCTGCAGCTCCGTCTGCGCTGCGAGAACGAGGCCTGTTGTAGCCATAGCTGTCAGTACTCTTCCCTCCCTCCAAATGGTACCCAACATGTGCATACATTTCCGCTGCGGCGCATGCTTCAGCACTTTGCGCGTGAGCTCGGGGATCTGCTCCCACTGCCCATTGCACCGCGCCTGCTCCAGCTGCGCAATGTAACTCCGCGCTTTCTCGTTTTCGCGTGTCGAGGCGTGCTGGTTGTGTCTGTTAGCTCTCCACTGCTTGTGTGCCTGTACGTGCTGTGCTCAATGACGTCGCAGGGGTGGACAGGTCTTTTCGGGGCTGGGAGCTCTCGTACCGCCATGTCTTCCCGTCGTCGCCTATGCTGCGACTACCTTGTATGCAATGGAGATATCATGATTCGTAAAGGATTGCTTCATGTGCGAGAAATCCCTCCGGCTAAACCCGCGGGCGCATTCGAAGAGTCCTGCTTGTTTGCTGCTGCGCATACACGAATACGCATGGTCTAGCAAGACCGATCGGCGCACGGGCAAGCAGGGATCTTCACTTGTCCCCAGCCTAACCCGATATAAAAAACTTTCTCTCACAAACATCCACCGCGGTCCCTAGGATTCAGAGGAGCAGCAATGGCAACGACGGCTCCTGCAGTGGATGACAGGACTTTCAGAGCCATCAATTACAGGCTCAAAAGCACTCCTGTTCCCCAATTGCCACGGATACTGGGCCACATCACCACCCAACTGGTGTCGAGCAAATGCGACTTCTCCAACTCATCCACAGAAGCAACATGGCTCAAGACTCGCATCAGCAGTCTCCTACAAGACCGGACCCTAGAGGGCAAATTCTGTGGCGTGTTTCTCGCAAAGACGGTTCTCGATCTCGGAGGATCCGCGCTCATCATTGAGGATAAGGACCGCATCAGCACGTGGTCGCGCAATTTACTCGACATTCTCAAAAGACCTGGTCTTACGAGTACGAAGACGTGTGCCGTGGTGTTCATGACGAAAATCTTCATGCTGACGTGGGAAAATGCTACGTTGGTGAGGGAGTTGACGACACCTTTGCTGCCTACCTATATCACGACATGTTTGCATCTGTTCCAAGGCACACCGCAGATCAAGACGCAGCTACAATGCGAGCTTGCAGAGTTCGTACTTGAGAGTTTTGCTACGCTACTACCAAGGCACCCAACTGTGTTCAGGTCATTTGCAGCCCAGGTGAGAAGCCTGGCTATTGCAACTCTATGCACGGATCCCTTCAATGATGCATCGATGGTCGTTGTAGATACCGAGACGAAAGACGCAGCGTGCCGGGTACTGGTACTACTTCACCAGTGTGCACAGAAGGGAGGCGGAGCCGTAGAGTGGGAGAAGGGGTTAGACGAACTGTTGTTGAGCACCCATGCCACATTGGATCAAGTCTTTCGTGCAGTCGTAGAGGACTGGCAGTCAGTGGCAGGTGTTAGATCTACCATCTCCTCGTCTGGAGAGCTACCGGATGAACCCGAAATGCGAGCAAACGATCAAACAGGCTTTCCAGGCTGGCATGGTCTGCAATCTGGGATCGAATGCCTCAACTCATGTTTGGCATTACTGCAGGCCTATCTGTGCTCGCCTACTGCAACCTCTGTCAAACTCCCACTCGGGCGCATTGTGGATCTCCTCACTCGCCTCATCTACGTCCAAGCACCCCGAACAAAAGACGCAGTCAGCACGCGATATGTGCCGCAGATCGGCCGTGAAGAGCGAGACGAGCTCCTCTCCCAATTACCCAGCATCCACGCTGAGACCATCGCGGTCGTCAACACACTACTCGACCGACTCGGGGACTTCGCAATGCCAATCTCTTTGCACTTCCTAGATCTACTGTCTTGGTTGTTCCAATCGGAGCAATTTGATGCCAGTGTGCGAACTGCTACATACAAATGCATCGCCCGTCTCCTCTCCATGTCAGGCCCAGCACTCGGTAAATCGACCGTCAAGTCCCTCTCCAAGATCACGCAGTCCTGCTGTCGGGACCTGCTGCCCCAGCAGGTTATCGCAGCCCCTTCCAGCGAAATGATCAATGCGCAGCTTACCAATGGCAACAAATCCAGCAAGAATCCCCAGCACAATGGCCAGCTCTCACCAACAACCAGACACACTCTCCCAGGTCTGCACAGCGCAGCACACGCACTCCTCCCTGTCCTCTACTCAAAGCTCCCCACACACCTCATTCCAAAAGCCACTCGCACAGAAATGGACCGTACAGCCATTTTGACATCGCACATCGATGCCCTGGCCGCGAGCGTGCTGAATCCCGCTCCTGGAAAGGCAAGTCTGCTGCCTTTCTTATCAGCGCTAGCGCCAGGACATGCTGTCACAGAGGCGATCGTGAGGCCGAGGATGCCTGTCATATTGAGTGGGAAGTCAGAGGGGCAAAACGTTGTGGAAGACAATGAGGAGGTGGATGAAGTAGAGGTGGTGGAGGAGGAGGAGGAACAGGATGCAGATGCGGTGGAAGAGGACGGGGATGCGAGCATGTACCAGCCCAAAGTCATCGACTGGGCGGCTGTATCCTCAATCGCGAAAAAAGGCACATCGCAACCTCAATCTGCGATCTCATTCGGAAATCTCGCCACGGCAGCTCGGACTCAACTCTCCAAACGCGGCGCCGAAGACGAGACGCAGACGCCAGCTTACGAGAACAAGAGACCACGCGTAGAAAATGACGATGAGGAGACTTCGCCGGTCAGAGTAGCACCTTTCCAACCGACATCTGAGCCGCAGGTGTTGAGTGTGCCTCAGACGATGGGGGCGGTGCAGAAAGCAGATGAGAGCGAGGATGAGGATGGGAGTGATTTCGAGATCCCGCCTCTGGTGATGAGGACTGGTTTCGAGGAAGATGAGGATGAGTGAAGGGCGATCATTAGTCTTTGTCCAAGTCATTGCAGCATTCCCACTCTCAGTATAACCCAAGGGAAACGGCAATGACACCTACCATTCCCCCGGCATGTTTTCAGCGCAAATTATAGACACACACATCCTCCCGTCTGAATTTACTGTCCACCACCATGGATGAAGCCCCACCACAAGCATAACCCATGCATAACTCATGGTGCCCCGTCGACCTATCATACGCAATCACAATCCCGTTTCATGACGTGCATATCTCAATCACAAAAAGTGTTCACATGATCAGGTGTTCACTTCGCGAAGGCAACCATGCCTGATCGGGTAAGGGCTTGGCCACGTACGACGCCACCCGTGTCCTCCCCTCCCACTTCGCTGCTCGCACCCGCGTCGAAAAAGCAAATATCCGCGTCTTTGTCCAGTCCCGTCCGCACTGTATCTGGCTGTCGTCACCGCTGCCGCCGCTGTCTTCAGGTCCTTTTTATGCGCGTTTTCTTTTCTGAAATCTCCACTCACCACTTTTTGGAACCCGACCATGTCGATGACGGCCTGACCTCCTCGCTCCTCCCAACGACACCAAACATGCCCCCACCAGCAGGCGCAACGACGCTCCGCCGCGCAAAAGCACAGTACAAGAAATCCGGACCCACCGGCATATCCTCCTCTGAACAGCGCCGACTCACGCGGCAAGTGGAGCTGGACAGGCGCGCGCGCGACCTGCGCGACCGCGACAAACGGCGGAAGAGCGCGGAGAAGGCGAAGGTGGAGCGCGAGGAGAGGGAGAGGAAGGCGAGGAAGCAGTTGGGTATCGGCTTGGCGACGCAGTTGGTTGGGTATAGTCTTAGTCAGAGGGGGATGAAGGGGGGGATGGAGGGGTGGCTTGGTGTTGGTGGTGGCGGTGGGAAGAGGAAGAGGGAGGATCAGGGTGCGTCGACGGAAGTGGAGGAGAAAGAGAATAGGCGGGAGAGTGGGGAGAAGGGAGTTGATGCTGCGCGAGCGGACGACAGTTTTGGGAGCAATATGTCTTTGGATGAGGTATTGCTTGGACAATTGGACGAGGAAGTGGGGAACAGCCACGACGACGGCACGAACACGGAAATGGAGGCGACAAGTGTGCAAGTTTTGGGTACGAAGGCATCAGAGCAGTCGACAGCAAAGGACGTGACAAACTTGAGAGAGGACGGCCCAGCGGAACGAATGATGCAAGGAGACGAAAACCAGAGTCTCACGCCACCGCAAGCGAAACGAGCGAAGACGCAGAGCTCACCCACCAATGAATGGGCGCAATTTGTCGACGGCAACACTCAAATCCTGAACGAGATCTCGCAGGTCTCGCCACCAGCCGTCAAATCAGACCCACGCATCGCTCTCCCACCCATGTCAACCCAAGACCTCGAGCTCGACTCCGACGACTTCATCGAGACAGGCCTCCCCAAGACTGCAAATCCACCACTCAGTCCGAAAGACGGCGTCATTGTGCGGGACTTTGCGTATTTCAAGCACCTGGACAGTGGCTCGTTTTCTCTAACAGTGCCTGGTGCACCGGCCCTTTCCCGCAAATCGAGAACAGAGAGGTCTATACGGCGCAGTTTCGGTTGCAATAAGCCAACCATTGCCAAGGCATCGCCCAAGATGACGGCGACCTGCAAGGAGTTCTCTGCGGCGCAATGTTCCTTCACGACAGACTACCACCACTACGGCTTGTCCACGCAGATCCTAGAGGAGGCCCTCGACGATGGCGACAATGATACTGAGGACGAGGACGAAGAGGTCTACTCCCAGGCCCTAGAAAGGACGAAGGTGCCTGACCAGGTTCTCATGCCTCCACCACCTATAACGCTAAGTCCCAAGGTCTTCAAACCGCCGACTACCACGCCACGAACGGATCTCTTCACCGCGAAAGGTGGTCTGCAGATCTTTGGGCTGAGCACACAACTATTGCATGATGCCGTGGACTTTGAAGACGAAGTATCCACTGATGAAGATGAGGACGAGAAGTTGTTCAGTATTCCAATTAACAGACCGACGAGCACGACGACGGCGAAGAAAGCGGTGACGGGTCCGAGTACTTTGAAGAGGACGAGTAGTGCGTTTGGAGGCTTTGGTCTGAGTACGCAGATCCTGCATGAAGCGGCGTTGGATGAGGTTGAATTGACCGATGATGAGGATACCCAGGGTTCTTGATGTTAATGGAGTAGGTTGGCCATGAAGTTATGCATGCGAGATGTGTCACGAGATTATTATGCGTTCGATTGTTAGAGATGAAGTCATGCGCGAGCAATGCATTTGGTAAACGGTCACCTTTCATAACTTGTGCACCTATCGTTCAGGCCGCCACGTGAAGAATACAGTCGTTGAGAGCATCACCATGCCCGCGTCCGGGCGTTCATGCTGGCCAAACCTAGATCCAAACTCCAGATGTGCTCATTACACTATGCCTTGCTACTTATCCTGCCCAATAGGAACACCCATTCAAAGCATCTCACGCGGCTTTTGTGGTTCCTGCGAATAGCTGGGTGGTGGCCCCATCTTGCCCAGCTCCACATCATTTCTCGAGCCCCAGCCTCCTCCCACAGTACTGCTCGCTCCCGAAGGATTAGCATAGTAGCCATGCGCACTCGGCTCTGCAGCCACCGCACTCCCACTAGGTGCTCTGTACGGTGGTGCCGGGCCCCCAAACACACCAGGTCCCATCGCATTCCTGGCCTTCCTCTTCGCACGCATCCGCTTAAACAAAGCCACGCCTATGAATAGCAAGACGATGCCGATCACGATGGGCACGAAGATCATGTTGTAGTAGCCCTGCTGGGCGAAGCGGAAGCCGATGCCGCAGTTTGCAATGCCGAGACCGAGCACGACACCGCCGAGGCCGAACTTGTGCGGCTTGATCAGCCACGTGGGTTGTTGGGTTTTGAGGTAGATGCGGTGGTGGAGGAAGCCCGTGGTGAATTGGGCGAGGAGGAGGAGGTAGGCTACTATGCCGATGATTTGGTGGGTTGAATCGAAGTTCATGGACTGTTGATTTGCGATGTTAGTATAGCTTTCAAGACCACACGAAGTTAAAAGAGAGAAAGACACGACATACCCTCTGATATCTGCCGGAAATGACAAATCCCACGATCCAGCCCACGGTGATGATGATCAGGCCGATCGCCTGCGCAATCATGTGCGCTTTCACGCTGACGATCTTGAGCAGCAGGATGCCCAAGGGAAGCATTACCACGAAACCAAAGCACATCATGATCGCATGGCCCGTGCTACTCCTCTCGGAGTCGCGCGAGCTACCGCCTTGACGTGCCACCGCACGCTGTGTAGTCGCAAAGGCAGGGAGGGCATTCCCATGCGCCTGCGTCATATCCAGCTGGAATCCGCCGTGCAGGCTGTGCATCCTGAGCGGTGCATCGGGATCATTCGTGTTAGGTCGGGATCCCGAGCGACCCACTGCGAAGATGAAAGATTGGTCTTTCTTGTTGGGATCGATGCCCGCGCGACGAGTGCCGTTCTTGACGAAGCCAGTCACGTAGTACATGTCGTCGCGGATGCCGTAGCTAGCTGCGTCCGACAGTGTAGAGTTTGCCTTCTCGACACGCAGGTCGCTCATGTAGCCTGGCTCGCACTGGTCGCAATGGCCGCGTGCAGCTAGCGTAATTGAGTCATCGCTCGATCCTTCGTACGCAATGAAGAATGTCTTCGCGTTGCCCATCGATGAGCCGACACCAATACCGATCCAGGAGTACATCGCTGGGGCTGCCATGCGGAACCACATATCGTTGTTGTCTGGGTTTACCGTGATCGTGAACGTAAAGTTGCCTGGTCCGCCATTGCCTCGACCACGTCCATTGGTCACCCACGAAGGGGGACCTTGACCATCTCCATCTCTGTCGACACCAGCAGGTGGCCCGCGGAACCCATCATCGTCATCGTCGTCATCGCCAAATCCGCCTCGCCCTTGATATATCCATGTTGCGGCTGATACATTTGCGGTTGTGCCGTTCGTGGTCTGCCGCTCGACGAGTTTGTAGGATGGGATTGCTTCTGGCTCTGCAAGTGCAGAGCTCGTTGCTGCTGTTGAGATGTCAAGATCTGCTCAGGTTCACGATGTAGTGGTTGTATACTCACAGGCAACGAGCGCCAAGGAGGTCCAGAGTCCGCGCATGGTTCTCCCCGTCCGTGACACCTCAGTAAACAAAACTCGTCTCCACTTCACGAAGCACGCAAAACGAGTGAGCGAAACCGAAACGCAAGCAAGTCAACGAAAGTCGGACAGTCGAGAACACATCAAAGAACAAGGGCAGGGCAAGACTGTGAAAGATAGAGGGAAATCGATCGACCCGAGGGCACAGTCCACAAATGAACACCTCCCTATTTCAAGAAGCATGCCCAGCCTTGCTACCAGGCTGAACACGATGTGGCGCCTAGACGACGTGCATGGCGCCGGAACACCGAAAGCATGCCCCTCATCGTCCGTAAAAAAAAATGCCATCGCATCGGTAAATACTGCGAGGCTGTGTCCAGTTTCACATTTCTATGAGTTTTGGCATGAAATCGGCTGGATGTTGTGGATTCGGAGCTTCAGGGGAGCCGGACAAGACGTGCCAGCGCGTCTGGAGGGTTCATGGAGCGCGTTGTCAGCCAATCAAAGTACTGCATTAGGTCAGTGCTTGGAGTGTTTCTTGGGTCAGGCGATCCAAAGCTAGGTATGCAGATACGAGGTGATATTTCGACTCCATGCTGATCATGCATCCAAAAGTCAACATGCGTGAGCAAACTTTTGGCAATGGCCACAGCATGATGACGCGGCACGCACCATCTGCGCGGTCGCAGCATGACGATTGACAGTGCAATTCGAGCGTCGTAGCCTGCAAGCAACGAGTTGTTGATTCTGACATTCTATCTCCTCCGAATATGTGTCGAGTGACCGCGCTCATGGCACATGATCGACATAGAACGAGCGCTTTAAAGTGCCAGATACCTCTTCACCTACTCAAGCGGGCAGTATGGCTGGTCTGCACCCGCTTCTGAGTATCATCCATTGCTCGTAGGCTGGCGTAGGCCGCTGGACCGTGCGAAACCACAACTGAGGTGTGCAAAGGTTGAGCAACATTGGCATAGCAGGCGGCAGAAAGCGTGCCTCCTCCATGCGGAACACAGTGCCATACAGATGCCATGGGAAGTCTGGAAGAAAGTTCTCAAGCGAATGAGTCTGCCAATTCCAGTCCGTGACGGTGACGAACTGGTCTCCGTGCAAATCGTGGTCCAGGACGATCTGTGAGATTCATGTTTAGCTCATGTCTGGCATCCCCTTTTGAAGTCTCGAATTAATGAGCATGTCATCGTCCTACATCCCAAGCTGGAAAGAGCGGCAGATCACCCTCAAGCCTATCATGGTCAGCACAGCCACAACGTCAGGATGCAATGAAACGTACATCGTGATCTCAAAGTCAGCATAGTGATACAGCCGATTTTGCGACCTTCTGTAGTTGCGCAGCAGCTTGCCATTCGTCTCACGAACGCGACCCCTCTCGATGAGCTGCAGCATGGCCGTCGAAACTTGGAACATTGGGTCGAAGACGAGTAGATTCCTGGTACCGTCCTTCATCTTCTCCACGCCGACTATGGTGAGCGAATGTCCTGGACGTTGGAAGTATATAGGCGGCTTGAGTGTGCATTGTACTTTTCTTCCGTCTTCCAACACGCCCTGGCGGAAGTACTCTTCAACGAAATCAAGCAGGTTCTGATCGGCGTACTGATTGTTGTCTTCGAGCGTGTCGTGAAACTGGCGAGTTCGGTGAGGGATACCCAGGTACTCAAACAAGGTGTTGACTTCGAGTGTGCCAATCCACTTCCGCGTGTCTTTCAAGCCGCCGAACTCCACGCGTGCGTGTACGTTGATTCCTTCGTCCCATGCAGCCTCTATCCAGTCCTGTATGTCTAGGATGCCAGGTATATACTCGGGAAACAAAGTATGTGCGGCGTGCTTTGAGTTCTGAATGTATGAAATGCTCATCTGCGTGTTGTGGTACCCGCAGAATCCAGTCTCCCAGGATCTCTTGCCGACTTGAGTGACTGAAGGATGGCAGAGATAGGCTTTGTTAACTGCTGAGTCGAGGTCGACCAATTGGCGCAGGATGGGCAAGACACCGTTGACTTGTCCATCGACAGTCTCGTGCGTGACCAAGCCTCCATTGCGAGAGATTCTGCGAGTCTTGGATATTTTGGGGCCTTCGCGCAATCTTTTGAGCATCCAGCTAGGCATTTGCTTCTCAAAGGCATATGGTCCTTGTTCAGAGTCAGTCGAAAAGTCCAAGTAGAAATCGTATAGCGCCTTGTGATTGTTAAGAGGGGCCGCACAACTCACCCAACTCTGCTTTACCCAGTCTCTGCTGGGTGCCTGGTGCTTTGTTCGAAGGATAGCGATCTCGTGGTCGCTTATCCTTGAGCATCGTGAGAAATTTACGCCCAATATGCGTGCGTGAGTCCTCGCTTGCTGTATCACGATCCTTTCGCTTGGTGCTGCCATGATTGGCTTGACGATCAGAAGATGAAGAGCTGCTGCGGTCCATAGCAGCTGAGTGAGTGGCTGACGAAGCGGAAGGATAGACATTGGTAGGTCTGCTGAGCGCTAATGATGATGCTGAGGATGAGGATGAGTCTTCGTCTAAGCTGGCTTGCTGTGCGTCGTGGATGTCGAGGTGATCGTTGAGGTCGGAAACAAGAATGAGCTCGCCGCAGTCTTTCTCGGGGCAGAGGACGAAGGCTTGGTCGCCTTCTGCGCCATCGCGACTTCCCTCGAATGGTCCTCCGTGGTGGGTGAAGGATTCTGATCTGCCGTTTGTGTCCGATCTCGTTCCATTTGATCGTGGTTGCAACTGCCAGCCGAGTTAGATATGATGCTATGTAGGCATTCGAGAAACTTGCCGAAGGCGCGGTAGGTCTGGCAGGTAAAGCTGGCGCTACCTCATTTGTTTCTGCATGTTGCCGGAGTGCAGGTGCATCGGCAACTTCTTGTACCGCAAACGGTGATACAGAATTATCTTCTCTGTGATCAAGCTCAATATGCAGGTACAGCGCTTCCAGGGTAGAAAACTTCAAGCCGCAGTCAAACATGCAGTCCAGATGTCCATCTGCCGCCATCTTCAAGCGCGAGTCTATGATGATGATCGTCGATGAAGTTGCCGCTGGAAGTCGCGATGCAGGAGTTCAAGATGCAGACCTCATGATGCGAGCATCACAGGATATGTTCAAGAGCACGCGTCCACTCAGGAAGATACGCCACCTAAGAGCGGACTTGTGCTGTCGTGATGCAAGCTATCACGCGGCTTGACAAGTTGCATGCGCCAGATTGTGCGTGTGTCTTGGTTGTAGCCTTGGAGCTGACGAAATTGTTTGGGTCTACATGCACAGCCTCATGTACAACTAGAGAGACAGCGAATTCTCACCATTGCACACCGCATCGTTTTTGGGAGGAACGGCTTCGCGATAATCGAGTAGTATGAAAATCTTGAAGGTAAGATTTTCAAAATTATGAATGAGGCTTGGTCAGGTTAGAGTGCGATATTGGGCTAAGTAATTAAACGAGGGAATAAATTCAACCACATCATCAGCACTTGCAGTGTCTTCCACCGACCTGAGATATGCAGTGCAAAGCTAAGAATTCACTCAGACATGCTCAACACACCAGCATGACAAGTCGCGAGGGCACACGAATATCTCAGAGACTTCAACTTCAGCATTAGGTATCTACACAACCACACCCACAACCACCACCCAACCCAAGCGTCCCACATCAACCACAACCTCCAAGCAAAAGTTTTATGTATCCATCACACCCACCAGAATCAGACAAGAAAAAAAAAGGGGGAGCCAGAATTGGTATCTCAACAAGTACAAACGCAGGACGAATAAACAAGGGCGAAGGAGAATGATGTTGCGTGTTTTGAGGATACCCCCACATGGCCAACTTAGATAGACGGGAGGCGCCGCTGTCGCCTCTCCCAATGCGGGTGCAGAAAGCTTCGTTTGTGTTTTGGTGATGGTGATGATTTTGTTTCCGGTGATGAAGAGACAGGAGAGGCGAAGGAATCCAATGATGCGGAAAGTGCATTCGTCGGTGCGCGGTACCTTTCCCACGGCAGCAGATCGCCCTTTGGAGGTGGCATTCTCTCCCACGGAGTTGGATCGTCTACCCTAGATCTGTACCAGATCGAGACGGTAGATTAGCCAAAAAGTCGTCATCCAACCGTATATGCCTGGGTGTTTGCCCGATGTTCTTACGCAGGCGTAGCACTCCTCTCCCTCTGGTCTCTCGAGTCCCTCTTCGTTGTGCCGAACATGCTCTTTCTCAGCGTGTTTCGCGGACTCGTCGCAGTGCTCTGCGCATCGGCTGGCATGAAACTACTCCTGATAACGACCTTGCCCTCGCCCACGCTGATTGTCTGTTCGCTTCCAGATCCCTGATCCGAGATGAAGAATGCCGCCTTGCCGAGATCGTCATCACGGCCAAAGGTGCTGTGGTCGACAACTTCGATGTGGAAGGAGGTGTCGGCTGCGCACTGCGTCTTGAAAGATTCGTTCTCGCCCCAGGAGACGGAACCATCTTCGGCCTTGACGGCCTTAGTCTTGTGGACCTCCTTGCTTGAGCCGCCAGAGCGGTCTTGCTTGACTTCTACGCGCAGCTTCGCCGAAGCAGGGAAGCCTGATGCAGATAGGATGCTGATGTTGGCTGTACCGGTATCAGCATCACCTGGTGTTCTGCCTCCCAGACTATGAAGGGATGCGCCACTCTTGCCACGCTTGTGGCCAGACTTGGGCGTCTCTGGTGCGGCCTGCCCATCTGGGCCTTCCACAGACACGACTGGCGCATCAGCGTCGCCATTCGGCGTCACGGCACCACTCCTCTCAGCCAGTGGCGACTCCTTCTCATGGTAGCTCTTCCTGCGGAATGTCTTGCCGATGAATGAGCCAGTCTTGACAACGCCACCGCCGATGCCCATAACGCCTTTGCCGACAACCTTGACGGGAGCACCGACAACTTTGCCTGGTGCGGCAAATGTGCCGTGGAACGTAGATGAACCCTGTCGTGTCCTCTGTACGAAGTCTGGTGTGAACATCAATCGCAGCCGCACAGTACCGGACTTGCCATCAAGACCGAGCGAGATCTCCTGCTGCTTGAAAGGCTCGAGCAGCTCAAGCGGGATGGCAGCCTTGCCGAGGAAGTCGGCTTTGTCGCCAAAGTCCCAATCGAAGACATGAACTTCAAACTTGGCAGCTGTCCTCGACCGAACTTGCACCTCGAAGGTCTCGTTCCAAGCGGGATGAAGTGTCTTTTTCTGCTTGTCGGTCTTGTACACGTCCTTGTCGTTGAGGTAGAATTTGCAGTATGGATCACTGTAGCCGTTGCGATCGGCAGCAGGGAGATCAGCGGCGTCCATGACATCCACACGTAGCTTGCCCATGTTGTTGAAGCTCTCGCTGGGGTCAAGAGTCATCTTGATGGGGATGTATCGCAAGCTAACGGTGACCTTGCTCTCATGTCCGTTGTTGTCACGCAAGCTCAGCTGAGTCGGCTTGTACAAGCAACGCTGCAGAGTACTGATCGTTGGGCCGGTGAGCTTAGCGATGACCTCCGCGTCACCCTTGCCATCGCTGTCCTGATCTTCAACAAGTCGCAGGGTGATTCGCGATTGATCGAGCTCGCGCACAATGGCGTCGCCCACTTCGTTGAACTCATAGTTTTTGGTCTTAACACGATGACTCGAGTATGCTGGGAACACATTGTCATCCATGAGGACCTCGAGATGCACGTTCGTCCTCGACAACTCTGCGGAGATGAGCTTGAAGACAAGCAAGCCGGATTCTGCACATGAGTTAGCATAGACGTTCCGCCAGTTGGGCGAGTAAATATGTTCTTATAAGAATATGATGCTTCGAATGCGCTCGCATGCGCTATGCTTCTTTTTCATCAAGCACATCATATCCTTCAAGAACTCACTTGCTTGCCCAAATCGCCACCAGGAAAACTGACCATAATCCATCAGATTCTCCTCCGTCAATCTGAGCTTAGGCATGACCTTGGCAATGCTACCTGCATCGCTCTGTTCCTTCTCGCCCTCGGCAAGCTTCTTTGCGAGTTCTGAAGGCGCACCAGAGTTAGCAGTCTTCAGCGAAGAAATGGTGCCGACCGTATCACTTCTCTCGCGCAAAGCGTTCTTAGAAGGAGTAGTCGGTTCCCCGCTCTTCCTGTTTGACTCTATACTCTTGCGAGCCGATTCCAGACTCTTGCGTGTTGGCGTCGCTGGCACAGCATCACCGTTCAAAGACATGGTTTCGGCTGACTTCTCAGCCTCTTCCTCCTCCACGTCGACTGTAGGAATGGTCGGGAAGAAAGAGCACGTGAAGTTGACGTGGCCCTTGACGCTGCGACCTGCACCAGACAAGAGAGCTTGCTCGATGTTCTCCTTGGTATGGAAGACTCGGTAAGCGCCATCCTCGTCTTTGTGGATGTACTCGCTGAGAGCGACCTCGAAATGACCGAGAGCACGGTCCTTGCCAACGTTCTCCTCGTCCATAACCTCGACAGTAAGCTTCTCGCGATTCGAGTGCACTGGCACGTATACCACCTCGTCCCAATCAGGATTGAGGTTGTTCTTCCAGGTGACAGTACGACCCTTCTGCACACCAGAAAGTAACACGCGAGCATACGGATCAGACTTGCCAATGCTTTCCACGTTGCGCAAGTTGCGAGCATTCTTGAAGTACAGACGCATGACACCGATTGGTTCGACATAGCCAGAGCCGGCAATAGCACCGCGAAGAGCAACAGGCTTCCATTGCACGGTCATGCGAGCCCTACCAGTGGGAACACCAGCGAGCCGGAACCAATCTTGATTCTTCGAGCTAAGCTCGAGCAGATCATCAAGCTTGATCTGGTAAGTACCAACAATGGGGTCGGTGGCAAGATCTCTGTCGTCTTTGATGACGAGACCAAGCTTAGCAGTCTTGCGATTCGTGATGAGCATTTCCTTGGTAGCGTCTGACCAAACAGGCTTGTTCGTGCGCTTGAGCTTCTTGGAGATCTGGACTTCCTTGCCATTGAGGAGAAGTACAGCATAGGGATTGAGCGAGCCAATAGTGCTCTTGGACGCATCGAGTTCCTTAGCCTGGTGGACTGTAAACTTGCAGATACCGGTGAGTGATTCTGGTGGAGGCTCAATCGTGCCATCGTCAAGTTTGGTGCCTTCGAGAACCGGGAAGAAGCGAATGTCGCATTGGATCTGGCCACGAGCTCTGCCGTTGAGCATGAGAGGAATTGCTTCATTCGCGT
This sequence comes from Scolecobasidium constrictum UM 578, assembly GCA_000611715.1. Lineage (NCBI taxonomy): Eukaryota > Fungi > Ascomycota > Dothideomycetes > Venturiales > Sympoventuriaceae > Scolecobasidium > Scolecobasidium constrictum. The sequence goes on from AZYM01000234.1 coordinate 73,266, forward strand.
ATTCGTCATCCTGCTCCAGCTTGTCCAGTGGGAATGTAGCCATGCCCAACTCCTTATCCTTGCGGTAGTCATTGAAGTCGAAGACCTTGAGTTGCAAGTCATCCTTTAGGGAGCTGATGACAATGTTGACAGTCTCGTTCCAGCGTGGATTGGCATTGTCGGAAATGGTCTTGGTTCTGCCGAGTTCTTGCCGTCCAGCAATGGAGACAGTGGCATACGGATCGGGAGTGCTCGCCAATGGGTCAGGATTCCTGAGGCCGTTCGCGCCGTGGAATTGGATTTGCACAACACCGATAGCTTGATCGACTGGTGTACCGGCGAGCATCTTCGCGACTTCGACGGGGAACACGTTCGGATTGTACATCATTGGTCCGAGGTTGGCATGAATCTGCTCCTGGATGAAGCTCTCCAGACCAGGGATGAAGTTGATGTCGAAGCCGAAGGTGTCGCCGCCGAGAGGCTTGCAGACGTAGTCGAATGAAGGTCGCTCCAAGAAGCAGACTTCAATGCGGTCAACGAATGGGTAACCGAGCTGCAATTTGACCTTGATACGCATGATACCAGTGCATGCCATATCCTGTACAATGACATCCATGCCCTTGCTGACCATGCCTTTGCCTATGCGGATCTCAAGGACGATCTTGGGATTGATCTTGACCTTGAGCTGTCGCGAAGTCATGTCTGCCACGTCATTTGGAGTGAAGCTGAACTTCCAGTCCATAAGCACGATATCTTCCTCCGTCTTTGGGTATGTCTTGACATGCTCCAAGCGTGGAGGCTTGGTGCCGAGGGTGAAGTCCTTCAGCTTGAGGTCTTCGAGGAATGGCGGCTTGTTGGTGGACAGGATCTGATCGACGGTAGTGATGACAGTCTCAGCCATGATCGGCTGCATGATTGGCCAGAACTTGACGAGGAAGCTGTTGATCCATTCGAGAGTCTCAGAGTCGGTCTCCAAGCGCGTCTTCTGCATGGCGCGATTGACATCGTCGCGGTGGTTGCGGCGTACGCGTCTGATCGAGGTGCGGTAGTATGTAGCGCAGACGGCTAGAACAATGAACAGCCAGCCAAGGCCACCACCAATGATGCCGACCAAGTAGGACGTGAAGGCGCAAAAGAAGATGATGGCAGAGTTATGGTACCAGTCGCCGAAGAACTTGTCCTGCAGCCGCTCCTCCAGCCAGGTCGACTGGTCTGTCATGAGCGTGTCCATGTCGACGCCATCAGGCACCGGAATGCCGAAGCGTGGTGCCCAGCCAGTGCGACTATAGTCGAAGCCATTGGCGCCGATCTGGCTGTCTGCTGCATGCCCGTCCTCCTTTGCGAGCTCCGCAGCAGATATTGCGCCGCCTTTGGAAGGTGGTGGGAGGTCTTTGGCGGTTTCTGAGAGCTTGCCGCCAGCAGCGTCGGATACCAGTGTTGCAGCTGCGTGTTCGCGGTGGTGTCGCTTGCCTGCAGTGGCCTGGTGGTGAACGTCAGTATCTCAGTGCGCGCATCGGTGTCTCAGCTTATGCGGATGCGCTTACATCTTTCAAAAGCGCCTTCTTCTCTTCCGCTGAGGCATTAGGATCGAAGTGATATGCGGCCACGCCAGCCTTCCGCGATTCGTCGAGAATCTTCTTCTCAGCGTCTTCAGCCGACACCTTGGAATTGGGATCCTGCGCAGCCTCAATGACACCTTGGGTCTTCAGCTCGCCCTCTCGCGCTGCCGTGTCCGCCATGGCTGGTGGTGGTGGTGCTCACCCGAGCGATAATGGCGCGCAGCTGCAGATGATGGAATATGAATGGACGTGACCACGATCGGGGTGGAGGGGGAAAGACCAACGAGGAATTGACCCGGTCGACGGTCCAGAGAGGGAGACTATGATGACAGAAAAAGAGAGGAAGAAAAGAGTGGACTGTCAGCTGTGGTGGTGCAATTGCAGTGGAGGTGAGCTGTACTCTCATGCAGCACCTCGCGAGACGCCCCGGAGCTCCCAAACGATCTGCCGCTAGCCGCTTCCACAAGAGGGCTCCGCTTCAGCGTGGCGGTGCACAACAAGCTGTCAATTCACTGTCGATTCAGTTCCACGTCGCAATCATTTCATTCATTGGCCGTGCAGAGCTTCATATCTTGGAGTACAATGTGGATGAACAAAGTGTAATTGATCCAGCAAGGCATTGGGCGCCCCAAATCAAGGCACAAAGGCTGCGCGACGATACCCAGCCCTTCCTCGCCTGCTGCCGCGTCTGCGCGACTTCGTCATTGGCACAGATCAGATCGTGGAGCGAGCGGCTTGTTGGTTCCGATTGACCTGGCATGCTCCAGCTCCGGAAATCCTGCAGAACATCTCAAAGAACAATTTGACATTTTGCGCGTTTTTGCGCATCGCAACACGCAATGCAGTCTCTCCATCCGCTGCATGAGGAAGTTGTTGCCAGTTCAGCTCCTGTACTACTCCGTACTACTGCCTTTCCCCTCAATGTTGTGGAGAGTCCAGATCGAAGGCAGTGCTTTCGCTTCTCAGCTCAGCTCCCTCCGTGCATCCTCTGAGAAGATTCTGCAAATGCATCGTCGTGATACTGCAGGCCGCTAGACAAACTCCACATCTGCAACTCTCATGCCATGATGCATCTTGGTGCCAATCGCTTCTTATCGTCTCGCCAGCCACCGGTCGTACCGCCACGCTGAACAATGCTCGCCTCCGGATCCTGTGGGACATTAGTGGCTGGTGCATGTGCGACTTAATCAATTTCGCATCATCTGTCTCGTAAGAGATTCGGTGACCTCGAGTAGTTCTTGCTTCCTCTGACTTCTGATGAGAAGGCTTTTGGTGTAAGGCTTCGAAATGGCGTCGACGTTCCTTGCAAAACGAGAGATATGCTGGACCATGGTGCAAAAGAGCCATCGACGTTTGCGAGAATTATGGGATCACAAAGCACTTTGCTTCGAGCTCGATGCTTCCTCCAAGTACTAGTACCTTTTGACTTGTAACTGGCAATTAGGTCTGGCGTTAGGTGGACAAATCGTGAAGAAGAGCTTGGGTTTGGGAAACTAGGCTGACGACCAGAGATCAATATACTGCGTCGATTGCTCACTCGGAACAATGTTGTGTAGTAATTTGATCATCGATGACAGCAGCTGCAAGTCTGATGGCGACAGGCAGTGCGATGCCAACCTCGACGATGGGAAGGAGCGATGCAAACGCGACTGCAGTCTTGATCACTGCTTAAAGCCCTCACGGCGTTGCAGCAAGCGTTCCAGGCATAACACTCTATCACACAAAATTGCATCAGCTACCAGCGTATCTTATCGAAGCGCATTCACTATGGATCCAGCGCACGAGATCTCCACCATGGTTTTACGCAGCGGAACGGTGATAGACTCAATCTTTGCCAACCATATCGCACGAAGGGAGCAACGACGCTCTGAGAATCGCGAAGAGCGAAGCATCTTGACGCGCATGGAAGAAGTCTTTGTGGCTCATGATCAGACGGCTCAGGAACAGGCGGCTCGGGATCAGATGACGCAGAATCAGGACGCACGAGAGCGCCAGGAGCCTAGGCGGCTCCAACCCTACGCAGCCCGAGCTCGAAATGCCACTCAACGCGTATCACATCGGCAATACGCGCTCGCCTACGCGCAATTCACCAATATTTTTGACGACATTTCGGCACCATTCTTGGCCCGGGTCTACTGTGCAATACAGCTCTCAACGCTACAGCGGAGCCGCTTCAGGGCACTCTATTATGGCAGCCGTGCTCAGACTCTTCTGAGCGAGTCACGATCTGGCGACGACCATGGTGCGACTAAGTCCAAATGCTGGGCACAGCAAGTCGTCAGATACTGACTCAAGTAGTGCCAATAGTTACAGACCTGCAGTCGTCATTGGCCGAGCTACAAAGCACTCTGATGGCCGCGATCGACCAGAACGACGAGCTGTACGCCCCAGAGCTATACATGAGGGCTATAGACAGCTTTGAGGAACGGTGTTGCCCCAGAGGCATCCTTGACATCACGAGATGCTTCTCAGATATGTTCTCACTGCAGCAGGCAGCACGAGATAAGCGAAGAGCAGGTAAAGTCATGTCTGTGTCTCTGGGAGAAAACTTTAAGGGCGATGTTGTAACATGGAGGCGAGAGAAATCTACACTGTATGATTAGTCAATCGATCACTATCCATGAGATTGTCATGTGGGTGGGCTCTTGTTATCACGAATTTCTGTCCCTCTTAGTCTGCGCTTCCAACGCCTCGTGAACTGCTGAGATGAATAGAGTCAAAGTGGTACATATTTGAGTCTGCCTTCAATGCGAAAAGCATGCAACTACTTGCCTTACAGCATACTTCAAGCTGGATTATTGAGGAGCAAGGCTGAAATGTCACGTGCTCGGCGCCACATGTCAAGGATCCTGTTCTGTGGCGCAACCTCCGGAACCGTCATTACTGCCTGCACCTAATTCACCACCACTTCGCCGACACGACTTGCGCAGATCTCGTCACCTCGCGGTCGCCTCATAAGAAATTGCCAGCATCCGACGCTCACATTCTTGCTCCTCACCATCTCCACCGCCTTCACCATTGCACCACAGCAACGTCAACTCCAAAAAACATCAGCCTACTGCACTTCACAATCAGCCTCACACCATGGCGGACGTAGACATGACCGACGCCCCAGCGGCAGCAGCTCCAAAGACAGCCAAGGTCGCGAAGTCCGAAGGCGCAGATAAGAAGCCGCGTTTCGAAGTCAAGAAGGTAAACATGTGCCCACCTTGCCCAACCACTTGCCCTCATCACTTGCAACTTGAAGCACAATCCTAACATAGGCAACCACAGTGGAACGCCGTCGCGCTCTGGGCATGGGACATCGTCGTCGACAACTGCGCCATCTGCCGTAACCACATCATGGACCTGTGCATCGAGTGCCAGGCCAACCAGTCGTCCGCCGCCACAGAGGAGTGCACCGTCGCCTGGGGTATCTGCAACCACGCCTTCCACTTCCACTGCATCTCGAGATGGTTGAAGACGCGACAGGTGTGCCCGCTGGACAACAGAGACTGGGAGTTCCAGAAGTACGGCCGATAAGTTTGTGGACTTGCACAGGTTCACGGCATACACGCATCAAGAGACGGGGACAGTCAGCTATGGCGGGCTATTATATTACGAGTGGCGATTGCGTAGACGACGGACACACGATACCTATGGAAAAGGCGTTTGCATGAGTTTAGCATCTGCTGACATGAGAAGCGACTTTGTGGTAGCTCATGACGAAAGGACGGATGGATCGACGGACAATGCTGCAATAGCTTGCACCGCGCTCTGAGTTAGGAAGTATCTGGTCTACCAATGTCCGCAAGGCGAAGAGCACGGGTATTCCAGATAGCATCAATTAGCAAGCAAGTGGCCTGCTTAGGCTTACGGCATGACTATGTCCCCGCGCTCTGACCTCCCCAGAAGCCGAACTTCGATGGCTAGCGCAGCCTGCTCTCTTGCGGTCCATTGTGGCATGCCGTTGATCGTTGCATGTTGTCTTGTTCACAGCCTATCCTTCGCGAGCGGCATCTCTGGCGAAGCTCATGATACTTTCTTGCCGTCCACATCGACCTTCACATTTATCGTCCCTTTATACTTCTGACTCGGCAGGAATCGCGCTGGGTTCTGATTAAGATATGGCCAATGAGGTACTGTGACGACGAAAGCGAGCGCGGTTCCGGCAAGACCGGTGTAGAGGGTGGTGTAAACGTTCTGCGTGATGAAGCCCACAGCGAAGGCAAGGAACTGGAGTTGGCCTTAGTTTGCGGCATATGAGATATGTTTTCTATTCCATCAACGTACTCCAGATGCCGTGATCAGTGCCATGTAGAGCAGCTCAGATAGTTTCTGGCCTTCGAAGTCCTGCAGATGGTGGTGAGTGAAAGATCGCAGTTGCTGTCATGATGCACCTACGATCTGGCCGTCCACGAAATCACGAATCGGGTCTAGGATTGCGTCTGCCATGTTGTTGTATGTGTTGTGTGTACAGTGTATGTCTATCTGCGATTGACTTTCAAGTTATCGCTGGTGGATCCAAGACCTGACATGTGTCTCCAAATGCCACGAGGTCAGATCGAGCCTAGCGCCCTTTGAATCGCTCGCTTCATGCAGGATCTCGCCCTGCCAAGCCGACCTCGTAGCATCGAATCACGAGCATCAAGGAACGGGCAAATCAGACCCGTTTCTTTGTTCACCACGCCAAAGTTCACTCAGCAAAGGACTCGCTGCTTGCGATCACATCCGCTTCCACCCGCTTGGAGCAATCGCACGCATCACAAGTGCAGTCAAGCCCCTCTTGCTCGTCGGCTGTGACATTCTGTGCTGAGTCACATTCATGAAATCGAATTTGCCAACCAATCGTGCACTTTCTATGACCAGGTTTCCTGTTACTTAGCGGAAGTGCCCGTGCGCCATCGTCAACGACCAGAATTTTCCTTTTCAGCGCCGGCGGTCCGTCTCTTGCTTCTGCTCTTCCACAACAACAGACCTTTCTGTTCCACAATTTGGACACCAGAACACACATCTGCAGACCCTCACGCTCAGTCTCGCATTCTGGGTGAATCAATCCAAGATATCATCGTATCAATTTAGCACCACCTCAGCTGCGGTCGAAACGCCGAACCGCCGACGAACAACGTTGTGACCGTAAATCGCTCACACAATCACGCGCATCCACCTAGAAGCTCGCAAAGCTTTACCAGTACCGCAACAGTTGCAAGAGGACGTACTCTCGCAGCTTCGTCACCACTTCGCTCGCACAATCCCAATCAGCTGCGGCTCGATCTCCCCTAGGCGTCCCCTGACGTCTCACTAACATCAACAACCACCAAGTTGGCGGGCCTCAAAGTCAACTTCTCCTTCTCCCTTCCTCTTCTCGGCCCAAAGATCTGGGCGTTTGGGGGCGACAAGAAGCCTCCATAACTGCCCTTTGGGTACTCAAGAAATACCACATCCAGCAATTTGCCCCCATTGATCAACAACAACACCGTCTACTCGCCACTGCAAAGCTGGCACGAGAAGAGGAGGAGGACTAGTATATCCTCGCCATATCAATCGATCCCGCGTGTAGGGCGCTCCCTACGCCGGTCAAGCACATTCAAATTGAGCGCCTTCGCAAGGTGAGCGCTCACAAGCGTCTCGCCAAACAATACGCATAGGAATACCTGAAATACGGATTCTGAACAACATCAACGACAAGCAAGCGAAGGAATCAGCCAAGATGCAGAACGGACTGAGGCCAATCATTCCGATTCCGCGCGAGGAGTCGGAGCCGCAGTTCATCGTTCGCGATGCCGACAACAATGAGACGCATGTGGATCTCAACGATCATCGGCTGCAGCCCTCGTCCATGCCGCGCTCCGATGTCTCTCCACGCCCGCGCCGTGGCACACTTGCCAGTCTCTATGACGAGCAACCAGATCTGCTTCGTGTAGATCAGGCACTGCTTAACAGCGAGCAGGCAGTGGTTGACGACGACAACGATCCAGCATCCCCGCAAGACGGTCGTCCGACTTTCAATGGCCCACGCGGCTCCAATAGCCCAGTCATGCCTCGTCGCAGCACCGTGCGCCGCCAGCGACCAAACCTCTCGCGCAACTCGTCCAAGTCGTCCTCGCGCAGCTCTTCGCGATCGCCACCGAACTCGGTCCACGCATTTGCTGAAGGCTACCATCGTCGTCGCCGCGCAGGCACTGTCAACAGCAAGGCAGCTTCTTCGGTCGACTTGCCACTCAAGCGCACCGCCTCTCGTGGCTCGCACTCCCGCCGACCAACTTTCAGCGGACGCGACGACGAATCTGACAGCGGTCACAGCTCGGCAGAAGAGGATGTCTGCTATCCAGGTTCAGTGAATTCCCGTGGCAGCGATGAATACAGCATCCAGTACTCCGAGCTCGATGAATTGGTGGAGGAGCAAGAGCTGGAGCGAGCAAAGGAGCATGACGAGGTCAGCCCAACCACTCCGAAGATCACTGGTCCGCCGACCACGATTGGTGGTCGCACTGCCTCCGAGGAGGACTTCGACGAGCTTGAGAAGCACAAGATCTGCCGCCAGACGACAGCTCAATCTGAGCAGCCGATCCGCGCCAGCAGGCAGAATCTGGAGAAGCGCTCCTGGACCTTCTTTTCGTCCGAGCTCGACGATGTCATTCACTCCAGCACGATTGGTGGTCTGCTTGAGGATGGCGAGACCTTCCAGCACCTCTTCGAACTTCCGAGCGACCGTGAGGGCTGCTGGTGGCTTGACGCTCTAAACGCCACCGAGGATGAAATCGCAGCTCTGTGCAAGGCGTTCGGTGTTCACTCTTTGACGCGCGAAGATATTGTCACCCAGGATCCGCGTGAGAAGATTGAGCTCTTCAAGACGTATTATTTCGTCTCCATGCGTTCCTTCTACCAGAACAAGGAACACGAAGACTACCTTGAGCCAGTCTCACATTACGCGATCGTGTTCAAGCAGGGGCTGCTTACCTTCAGCAGCCACCAGGGACCACACTCAAAGAATATGCTCCAGCGTATCGGTCGTCTGCGGGATTACCTCAGCTTGAACAGCGATTGGGTCTGCTACGCCTTGATCGATGACATCGTTGATAGCTTCATGCCGGTCATTCGCGACGTCGAGACGGAGGTAGACAACATCGAGGACGAGATCTTCATTGCGCGTGATGAAGATGCCCGGCCAATCCTGCAGAAGATCGCAGATTCGCGCAAGAAGTCTCTTGCTCTCCTGCGCCTACTCAACACCAAGCCAGACGTCATCAAGGGCTTCGCCAAGCGCTGCAACGAAGGCTACGCCGCCGCACCGAGCACGAACGTCGGCCTGTACCTGAGTGATATCCAGGATCATATCCTGACGTACCGCGATAACCTGACGCACTCTGAGCAGATGCTTTCGCGCCTGCACAACAACTTCCTTGCTCAACTTAACGTCGAGCATATTGCTTCAGGCAACAAGGTCAACAAGCTGCTTGGCAAGGTCACGCTCGTGGCTACGATTCTCGTGCCTCTCAACTTGGTCACTGGGCTGTTCGGTATGAACGTGACGATTCCAGGCCAGGATACGGGAAGCCTAAACTGGTTCTTCGGGATTATGAGCATCATCTTGGCAATGGTCATTATCGCTATCACTGTCGCCAAGAAGATGAAGGTCTTCTAGTTATCTGTACCTGCAGGTTTGAGTTGGGTCGTATGCTTTTTTTTTTTCGTTCGTTGGCATCAGGCATTTGGCATTGAGGATTTTGGAAGACGTAGATGGAAGATGCATTGGGTTGGTGTTTAGACTTGCGTTCTTTTCCCTGTTTGTCGCCTTGATAGATGCATTTTGTGAATATGTAGCATGCAATGAGGAGTAATGTGTACTTGAGTATCCGAGAAGTTGGTGTGTTCATCACTCGTTACTACATCGCACCTCAGTTCTGGCGTGATGAGGGCATGATGGACTAGACCCGATGTGGAGAAGTGGATCCACACCTCATCTGATGTCAAGCCCGCTTCCCAGCGAAACTCAACACACTCAATTATACACCCTTCAGGTCGACGGCTTCCTTCAAGCCTACTAGGTATTTCTACATGAACTTTGGATGCTGACGGCTGCATCGCGTCGCTATCGACCCTGCATAGCTTCTGCACGCCGGTAGCAAGCATCATCCAGATCCTGTCAACCTCAAGATCACACCTGCGAGGCCTCTTGCGTGCAAATAGGCCTGTCAAATCTGGTTGACGTCTCTCACAAGCTTTTCGCTACTGATGGCTCTAGCTACTAATGGACAATGACAAGAATCCAATGAAGCCTGCTGCATAACGACCTGCATACAACTCAGTTCATGCGGATTACTCATCGGCAGAGGTTGAAGTTATCCTTGCTTCAAGCGCAGAATTGCCCTAAGTTTGCGCTTGCCCTCGAACAACATGGCCAATGGGCATCATGCCTTGACAAAGAGACTGGCCTTGAGATCTAAGACAGATTCGCGGTGCCTATACGAAGCGCTTTAGGACAATGGTCGCTACCGCATCTTGAGCTTTATTCCGGACACGAGTGGCTTTGCTAGGCGATGTGACCATCGCATTCAGTAGATACCTGATGGCGAGAAGTCTTGGAAAGCTCTAATGATGCATATATAAGATGGAGCTTATTCAGCGCAGTTGTCCACTTCCTCGATCTGCAGGACTCTATCTGCGATTCTGCATATCGACTTCTGATTAGTAGATGTCTAACTCGACAGACTTGGTCCATGCTCCTTGGGGCTACCGCTTCCTTGGTTCGCAAGAGGAAGCGGACTCGACATGGTGGTGGCAGATTGTGCAATGCTTGACTTTGTGCGTCTTGAATCTCGATCGATCTTGGGCTTTGAGAATGGCTACTGACTATGGTCTAGGGGAGCTTATGTCTGGGAGTAAGTGAAGCGCCGGTTGACGATGGCATGGGTAGTCACATCCTAATTGATATACAGCATCATCCTTTCTTTGGCGGAAGACTGCGAATTCGTCTTTCGTAGACGGCCAAACTATGTAACCATTCTTTACGTCCTCAACAGGTCAGTATAGTAAAGGCCATGCAGTAATGCAGCAAGCTGCCAGCAAACGCACAGTGCTAATGTATGACAGGATCTCCTGCACAATCTGCATGGTCGGCTACTTCATCCTGACAACAATCATCAGCAGAGATTGTGCAGCGGTCAGTGTCATGATCCCAATCGCTGAAAGTATCACCCTCTTCACTTCTTGCGCTCTGCTCGCGATCAGAGTGTGGGTCGTATACAGAAGCCAGCTTTATGTGACAGCTTTGATGGTAACATTCATGTGCGTTTCTGTCGCTTATAGCCCTCGCTTCCACTGATTTAGAACAGGATACCTGGACCTATACTGAATGTCATTGCATGGGTGCCTCAAGAAGCATCTCCACTTCCGCAGAGCAGTGGCTGCCGCGCTTCTCTCAACGCACCATGGTGGGGCTATCTGCCATTCTTGTTCCAAGCCATCTTCGATGTGCTTGTGTTTGTTCTCTGCCTAGCGAAGCTGATTACTCGAGCCGATTTGTCTCTAAAAGGCTTGCAAGATCTCAGAAGTGGTGGTCCAGCAAGCACAAGATTGAGGACTGGGTTCATCCGCGGTGGCGTAAGTCTGTTCACATGTTTGGCATCCTGAGATCTAATCGATGTCAGTTCATTTACTATATTCCAAATGTCGTTACGCAGGTCACGACTCTGGTCTTTCTTGGACAGCATCAGCATTTCCTGAAGTACATTACCACACCAGCAGCGACTGCTGTAGCTTCTGCACAGGCGCTAAGGATAACGCGCAAAATCTGGAAGCTTGGATCAGAAGATCAGCATGAAGATTTGGCGGTAGTACAGCTCCCCAGCTCGGTGGAGACATCAGGGAGATCATTGGCGAAGAATCTCGAGGCAGGCTTGCTACGATGAAGCTTCCATGTCCAAGACTTGTCGCACTATGCACGAGCTTGTTCAAATGCCTTTGTCGGGTCCATTGTTGTCCACTACCATCTCGGATGTAAATCCGAGGATTGTCGGTCTCTCCAGCTTTACCCCCGCACAAATTCGAATGGTGTGGGGTACCACGACACCTCTTGCGGAAGCTGCAGAACTGTTTCGAGGATCTTCTGTCTATAGATCACCACCCTGTCCGGCGACCCTTGGCATGCCTCGGCACTCTTCGGTGCTTCTACTATGGCATTCAAACAAGCATGCTGTTCTGCTGCAATGCGCATACGTCGCTATTGTTACATCCGTGGCCTGATCGGGTGGGAGTATGGAGCGAAGTACGATGTGAACGTATAAAAGTAGCGATTCAGGAAGCATGGAGGCGCTCGTGAAGACGCTGAAACCTTTTGCTGTTAGTGCTGAGGTTGCGAAAGATCAATCCGACCAGGATGAATCGATATAATTTGCTTTGCATTTTCTACCTGGCCTTTGGTGCCTTCTTCTATGGCTACGACTCTGGTCTCACGACCTCCGTCATTGGCTATCCACAGGTGAGCCAGCTTGTCAGCCTGTATGAAAGCAAACTGACGAGCACAAGTTCATCTCCTACTTTGACATGGACGCAACGATGATTGGCGCCCTTGGTTCAGTATACTATGCTGGAAATTTCGCTGGCTCAATCTCGAACGTTTATTTCCCAGACAAGATCGGTCGGCTGCGGACAATTCAATATGCTTGCGTAGTGTCTTTGCTTGGGGCTGCGATGCAGACTGGCGCACAAGGCATCGCTGTGATGCTTGTTGGTCGTTTCATTGGTGGCTACTCTGCTGGCGTCGTGAGTTGGCCTTGGGATGACTAGGCGTTAATCGATGTGGCTGCTGACATGCTCCAGATCTATGCGGTGTGTCCGATGTACGCTTCCGAAATCTCGCCGCCGCATGTTCGCGGCCGTGTTGGAGGCCTGTATGCTATCAATGTCAGCTTCGCCTATGCTCTGACCGAGTGGATGGGTCTTGGCTTCTCATACATAACAACGGATCTGGCATGGCGACTCTTCTTTGGCTTGCAGCTGCTGATGCCAGTGGTCATGATCGCGGGATCTTTCTGGATGCCACAGAGCCCGAGATGGCTTGTGGCCAAAGGCAGATACGAGGAGGCTCTACTTACGCTGCAAAGGATGCACAAGACCGGGTCCAACGACGATACCTTCTACCTTCGTGAATACAACCAGATCAAAGCGCAGATCGAATTGGAGCGGCGAGAGAAGGTCGGCGTCAAGACCTTGTTCACCCGACCGTCATATCGACATCGTCTTTACATCATCCTGATCTGGGTCGTCGGTCAACAGACGACCGGCGTGATACCACTGCAAAACTATCAAGTCATCGTTTATGCCTCGCTCGGTCTTACAGGAAAGATGCCGCTCATCTTAGTCGGAGTCTGGGGTACTGTCGGAGTTTTGTGCAATATACCCGGAGCATGGTGGTTCGACAGTCTCGGACGGAGGAAGATGTTCTTCATTGCCATGGGTTTCATGCTGCCGGCATCGATACTGCTTTGTGCCTTCTGGGCGACCTTTGAGAACACGGACAACACGGTCAAAGTCTGGGGGATCCTTGCTGTGGTTGCTATGTTCTTGTTCCTGGTTGGCTACGCTGTGATCATCAACGCTTTTTCGTACGCATACATCTCCGAGATCCTGCCGACAGCCATCCGCTCGCCTGTGGTGGCAACAACATTTGGTCTGGCAAATTGCCTGGTCATCATGCTGGTTCAAGTCACGCCGATCGCTATCGAGCGCATTAGCTGGAAGTACTTCATGATCTTTGTGATCGCAGATGCAATCTTCCTAGTACTGTTCTACTTCTTGTGAGTGAAGCACTGTTACGACTTTTGAGCTTTGCTAACATTTGCAGCTTCCCGGAAACGGCGCGGAAGACCATTGAAGAGATTGCTGCTGTGTTTGGCGACACAGTCGCCGTTGAGATCAACGATGCGGACCAAGGTGTCGACCTCGACAAAGTGCGAGAGCATGATGAAGCTGCGAAAACGACAAGTGCAAAGCATGTGGAAAGACTTTAAGCTCATGAAGTCTTGTGTCTAAAACTGATTTTACCCGACCAACGAGGAATTCTCCCCCCAGTAATCTCGATTGTGGCTACCATTTCACTACCATTGCTCCAGTGATTTCATCAGCGGACGCAACTCTTTCTCCGCGAGCGGAAATTGTGCCTGCAAGGTATCCAAAAGTGGTCTCACACGCTCAAACATCTCTGTCATCTCAGTCCAGCCAGGTCTACCTCCGGTTTTCGCCTTCATCGTCTTCTCCACGTCCTGGCAGACTTTGCCCATGCGGACTAAGCCGCGATCATCGCATTCCATGACCATCATCCTGGCCGTGCCTCCGATTCTGTCGACCTCCTCGTGCATCAGCCGGTCCGAAGAGAAGTCGTATGCCCAATCCTGCATCTCCTTGATTCTCATCGGAATGGAGTTGAGGAACATGTCGATCAGCATGTAGCCTCCATCTTGAAAGTGGGTCCTGTTCTGGGCTTTCTGATCGAAGATACTTCTGTCAAAGACAGGATATTCGTCCGACATCTCGGAGCTCGATACGCAAGATGAGAATGATTGATGAAAGCTAGGTGCTGACTCTTTTGAGAGTATCTGTGTCTGAGCCCAACTCGTGTGCACTGGGGACAGGTCGAGTGAGAGTTGCGGTATTGTTGGACTCCGAGAGTGAAGGAAGTAGCGCTCTGCAGTCTGATGCAGTGAAGATCGCAATATATTCCTCTCCATCATTCATTTATATCAATTCGTCAAGATACACGTGCAATGGAGTCGTCCGAATTTGGATGTGCTGTAGTTACTGGATATGTCTTGATCCACCTCGCTTATGCATGAACAAGCAGATGCCAGCCACTTCAGCTCGGTCAAGGGCGAGAGGCGTCAGTCCCTCCCCAGAATTCCAGACGATGAATGGAACATACTCCGCTTTGTCGCGAGTACTCAAAGCTGAGGTCTGGGCTTGCCCAGCTAAGGTGTGCTGTGGCTCCGCTGAACCTCAGAGATCGTACGACGCTGGCGTGAAGCCCGGAGTGTTGGCCATCAGGTGAGCAAAGCTAGGTCTTGGATGCGATGCATCTTAACCAAAAATAATGAAATACGCTCCAGATACTATCTAAGTGGTGTCAGAAAGGTTTTATGGCCCTTCATACTCATGCCGTACCAGGATACTCTGCCTTGATATCTGCCGCTGGCTCAGCTGTCTTCGTGTCCTGCCATGCTCGAGAAATTCTGAATGGCTTGGGGAACCATTCTGGCTCTTGTCCAGTTGTCATCATCTCTACTAGAGCCTCCGCGCTTCGGAAAGCCATGGCCATCCCATGCCCATTCATGCCAACCGAAGCCCAAAGACCTTCTTCACTGGGGACTTGACCAACCAAGGGGAACGTATCTGGCGTGTAGCAAGTGATACCGCTCCAGTCCTGGACAACGTCGGATTGCTCGCCCCAGGCTTCCTGACCAAACACCTTTGGCACTGTCTCGTGAAGATACTTGGCGACACCATCATGCACGATGGTATCATCCGTTGTAGTTGGGCGTGAGATGAATCTACCGCCTCCATAGACCACGTCACCTGCTCCCTCCAGACCCAATGCTCTGGTCAAGAAGTAGTCACCCGAGTTCAAGTCATCTAGGCCCACGGACTTGTGCAAAGCTGGGTGGTCCAAAAGATCACCATGTCTCGGGCGCGTCGCTGTGCACTGGCTCCTGCTCGGATTCAAATACTTCGTTGCTGCGATGCCCTTGTGAAGCGCGTTTGTGAACCCATTCGTCGCCAGAACAATGTTCGCAGCTCGTGCAATACCCCGATCGGTTTCGACTTCCCACCTTGCGTGACGACTTGGTCTCATTGCTGCGGACAGTGGCTTGATCTCATATGCAGGTGCGTTAGTCTGCAGGTTGAGTCCCTTCTCCAGGCTTAGCTCAAGCATACGGCACACCAGTAGATACGGGTTCTGAGTGTGCGCAGGATATGTCACGGCGCCTGCGAGGTTGGGAAGGCCAAGGTGTTTGCAGGCTGCCTCGCCTTTCCACACTTTCCTTTCTGACATTTGACTGATGCCCATCTTCTTGTACGCAGCTTCTCGGGCCTCGAGCACTCCAAGCACTTTCTGGAACGAATCCTCCGTATAGAAAGCATCAGCAGTCTCGACATCCTGGAAGTCGCAGTCCACATGGTGCTCGTGGACGAAAGCAGCTATGTCTCTCACATTCTGCTCCTCCAGTATCTCAAACTTGATCGCTTCTTCCTCGCCATGTTTCTCGGCATACTTCTTGAAGTTGGACCACCAACCTGCTCGGCAGTGTCCTCCATTGCGGCCCGTAGCGCCCGATGCTGCGGTGCGAGCTTCCAGCATGAGGATAGAAGCATTCTTGTTTCTGCTCAATAGCTTATATGCTACAGCAGCTCCGGTGATTCCAGATCCGATGATAATGTAGTTGAATGTGGTTGAAGTGGGCAGCTCAGCCGTGGTCCGGTGATTGGCAATGGCATGCGGTGGAAGTTGCCAATAAGATACTGTCGGATTTGGCAATGGCATGCCATCTGGAATCTCTGCGTATCCCATGGCGATTCCTGGGTCAAATGCTTAAAACTGTGAACTTCGATTGAACTGAGCAGGAGTTTTGATGCTGTGAACGCTTCTGCCTACAGAGGCCGCGGACAAGGCTATGCGTGGTCGTATCAGGGTGACATCAAGCTCATCAAGCTTCATGCACCTTGCAAGGTACATCGCCCATGATTATCGGCAGGCTGCTTGATAATCATTCCTGCGTCGTTGGACCTGCAAGCGAGATCCTCAGTGGCATTCTGCTTTTCGATCTTTGTTAGATGGCATTTCATTAGCCCATTAACTTCGGCATCTCCAGCGCTGTGCACGATTGAATTTGTAGACCAATGGCGAGCTACATCATCAGCGAGATGATGTTACATTGCAATCCAGTAATCCTGCAATCGCCAGCATGTTGATGACGAGAGATGATTGATAGGGCGCGTCGGAGTGAGACGCTGATGGATTTGGCAAGACACTAACAGAGCAAAGAGCCGGGGCCATTATGTATGATTTTCGCAGCATAAATTCATGTTGTCTTTCGATCACAAAGTCCTGACTTGAGATTAATTCGTATCTACATGTACAACAGCCGCAATGGAGATCGAGTTATCTAGAATCCCTGGCACCGCAGAAGATGCGAAATCAGACGAACGCCGGCTCGATGAACAGGATTTCGGTCCAACGCAGTCAAATGAAACGAGCAACCTTCCTCCAGCAGATCGGGGACGAGCAGCATACCTCTTCCTCTTTGCCTGCTTCATGATTGAAGCCTTGGTCTGGGGCTTTCCATTCTCATTCGGGATTTTTCAGGAATACTATACACGAGCATTTGCTGGACAATCGAATATTGCTATCGTTGGGGCGTGTTGCACAGTGAGGGTTACAACCATGCGATAGAAGGATGTTGAATATGCTGACCTCCAAAGGGACTACCGTATCTGACTTCACCATTCGTCTTCGCTACATTGAGGAAATGGCCCCAGCTGCGCCGAGTTGCATGTTTGGTTGGCCTCCTCCTCATGTGCATTGCACTGGCAGCAGCATCATTTGCGACAAATGTCACGCATCTCATCATCACTCATGGGGTTTTGTACGCGATCGGCGGGGGCATCTGCTACTCACCGACCATTCTGTTCGTCGATGAATGGTTCATTCAGCGCAAAGGCCTAGCATTCGGCATCATGTGGGCCGGCACAGGTGTCTCAGGTGTCGTGCTGCCTCTGGTGATGCAATGGCTCCTCAACTCCTATGGCTTCAAGACCACCCTGCGAATATGGTCCGTGGCGCTGTTCATTCTCACATTCCCACTATTGCATTTCTTGAAGCCTCGGCTACCTGTGGACACCACTCCAAAGAGGAATCGGCAACTATTCGATCTGAGCTTCGTGATCAATCCAGCTTTCGTGGTGTTGCAGGCTTGCAATATCGCAGAGGCCCTCGGCTTCTTTCTGCCGACGATCTACTTGCCTACCTTCGCAACGGAGGTGCTCAATACATCATCTCTTACGGCGGCCAGTACCGTCATCCTTGTCAATGTCTCCAGCGTCTTCGGGTGTGTTGCAATGGGGTCCTTGACCGATCGTTTCCACGTCACAACATGCATCATGGTCTCCACGGTCGGAGCAACGATTGGTGTATTCGTGGTCTGGGGCCTGTCCACATCTCTTGCCACACTATACATCTTCTGCATTGTCTATGGTCTCTTCGCTGGATCGTTCACTAGTTCCTGGGCAGGTATTGTGCAGCTCACAAAGGCGAAGGTAGACAATGCGGACACGGGGCTTATCTTCGCATTTCTGGCATTCGGTCGAGGTGTGGGCAATGTGATCTCTGGACCATTAAGCGAGGCGCTGCTGAAGGGAAGACCATGGCTGCATGAGGCGGGTATGGCGTATGGTACGGGCTATGGACCGCTAATCGCGTTCACTGGTGTGAGCGCCCTGCTTGGTGGATGCAGCTTTTTCGTCCGTGGTCTGGGTCGTACGGGCTGGATGTAATGTTAGGTGCCCTTACAAAACACAGCGAATTATCCCCCAATGACAAATGATTGCAATCAGAAAGCAAGCATTGATTGATCTTGCATACAGAGGTAGTCCCAAACGCCATTGTTGGTATGCCACCTTGTTCTCTTTTCATCCTCAATGATCCATAATCAGGTCCATGTCATGATGCCCATTCCATCGCTCCCGTGCACCATCGTTGCCGTCCAACTTGTCCATATATGTAGAGGTCGAATTCGCAATCGATAGGAGAGTTTGTGCTCGGGTGTATGCGTGAGAGGGCGAGTTGTCTAGATGCCGAGTCTGGTCTTGCGCCAGTGTCGTCGCTTAGCATTGTAGCTGCACAGATTTCCGTTAGTTCTGCCAACATCTCCTCTCCATTCATGTATCGACGCACCGAATGGTGTTGCCAGTTCGTAGGCGAATCCATTGTGGGATTGGGCGATTCTGCTTCTGCGCCTTCGCAAGCTTTTGCTTGGTGCGGAACGACTTGTGGGACTGTCGATTCTGTCAGCATTCATGCAAAGCATATGGCGGCGCGAATATTTCGCCCGTACCGGCATCGTGAATGTGTCGCGTTGTCGTCTTTTGTGGTTGTGCGGGATTCGTTGGTGTTAGGTCATTTCGACTTTTCGTGAAAGTGTGTCTTGGCGGCAGCCTAAGGCAACAATCCGAGCTTTCACTGGTTGCTGCCTGAGGCTTGAACAGCAACTCCCTCAACTTTGCACTGATGCAGGGCTGGTCTTCGAAGACCTGTATGACCATTTGAGAGCGAAATGGAATCCTCATTAGACGCTGGTCGTCTGCACTTCGCTTGTTCGAAATGCTTGCGGCATCTAGAAGCCTGGAATGGACATTGTCCCCGGCTGCAAACTCTTCAAACCTCATCTTCACTGGGTATTGCTTGGTCCTTGCTTCGTTGCATTTGTAGTACCACAGGCCAGCAACCCTCCTCATAAATCCGTCATCGACCGCTGTGTCCACTGTCAGGCGCGCTGATCGCGGTCGTGTTGCGGCAAAGTCGACGATATCAGCCTCTGCACCACGCGTCAGTCACGCGACTCCACTTCTCGCTCAGTTTGTCGTTGATGTTTTTCCGATACCAATAGGCCCGCATTCTTCCTGACCAGCAAGCGGATTGATGTATAAGCCGAGAATTGACGGTCCTCCGTCTGTGGTGCGTATAACGGACAGCGTCAATTTGAGGAGCGTGCCCGCAGGTAGGATAAGATGCTCGTGTACGCCTTTCCAGCAGTAATAGCTGGCTCTCCTGTTCACTCGAAGATCTGGCACTGATCAGCCCTGCATGCAACAGCGTGTTCATGGAGTACTACTCACAACAAGCGACAATTCCTATCAGCGTGATCGGAACCCCTTCCCTTGGACGGTGTTCGACAGGCTTTTCGTAGGGCCAGAAGTCGAGGTTAGCAATGCGAGTTATAGAACTGAGACGTTCTACTGCTTTAAGCGCACGCACTTCCGTGATATCGATGCGGGCCATGCTGGAACAGTACGGATGCTCTATCTAATGTAGTCGTAAATTATCGAGAAGCATCTATTATAACTCGACCCGGGAAAAAAGTATGCCTGGATTAAAGTTTCGATAGGGAAGGAATGACGAGCCGCGCAACTGGAACATCGCGGTTGCTTCTCTTTCTTCTCAATGCCATGGTCTTTCCCCATGCCAGTGACGATGGTCCTATGCCTGCTGTGAAGTACTACTTCAGATTTGTGCATCCTCGTAAGTGTCAGCTACCACGGACCTTCTCAAGGCCGCGTTTACTGAATCGAATGGAATCTACTCTCAGGACTTTCATGCCATGTGCGCATATGAGTCGACTTTTTGTGATCTAGGAGGGCCGACATGCTGCAATAACAACAACAAATTTGACTCACTATTCAATGCTGAGCTCCGAGGGTCGCGCATATTGGGGCATGATCTTACGGGCACGAAACAGGATCTCAATGCATATGAAAGCCATCTGGAGGTATCAGAGTCGTCAAATATGTTGCAAGAACCTAGACGAATATGCTATCAAACTCGATACTCTCTGCTCGCGGCTATCCACAAGTACTGTCACGAGAAGCTCGCCCTTCGACTGCCCAAGTTGTTGCCGCACTCCGCGGAATAATCTCTCGATCACCTCGGCATAGATTCAAGACGCGATAGCAGATCTCAAGAGGACCACTTATCCACATGAGGCTCAATCACAACCACATGCCAGCTTCTTCGAGTCAGTGTAAACTGCAGTCACGCCTCTGATGATGCAGTGGAGGGACCATCGAGCCAGGAGTCTAACCCCCTTCGGCCAAACGATGCGAGTCTAACCCTGTTTAGAACACTGTGGAAGATGTGGGATTGAATCGGACCGGTACCTTACAGATCGACCTCACTGAAGCAAAGCATTGGATTCGAGCAATATCCCTTTCTGTTCTAGACGGGTGGGTGACACGCCGGTCACAGTCGAAGCCTTCTCCAAAATAAGATCGAAGCTTGCCTGTCTTGGCAAAGACTAACCATATGACTTCTTTCCCGAACACTAGAGAACACGCTAGTCATACCCGAGAGGTTGTATGCGCTCAGTGGCTTCAGGAACTGGTGCTGCATTGCATCATCGTGGACAAGAAACATGGAAGATCTTCAGGTCCTTTGCTTTGATTGATGGCTTCGGCGTGTGGCCATGGAGTATAAAGTCCGGGGCTGCACATCGCACTCACCTGGATCTTATCGAACTCTCGAACCAAAAAGCACACGAAGAAATCGATATCCAGCATTCCTGACCCAAAGTCTAACAAGATCCTCAATCATGGTTTCTCGAGCATCCAAGACTCTCCTCACCCTCCTCGCTGTCCCATTCCTCGCCTTTGCGCAGGATGCTTGCTCGTCAGGCAACTTCTTCGGCGATTACTGCTGCAACGGCTCAGTAGCCAAGGTCGACGCGAGCGGCTCCAGCGACCCAAGCAACCTCATTTGCTGCGTCGGTGACCAAAGCAACAACATCAACCTCGGCAGCGGCGCGCCCACATCATGCACATCAGGAACGCCCGTGCCCATGACACAGCAGCCTCAGCAGACGGGCGGTGATATCATTGGCGGCCCCATTACGGGTAACGGCGGCGGCGGACAGACCATCGATGTCGTTGGCGGTACCACGCAATTGTTCGTCAGTGACGGAAGCACGATTATTGGCGGGTCGACTACAGCGGCCGCATCGAGCGCGGAAGAGACGGGCTCGGCATCGAGTGGTTCTTCAGGTCGTACCTCTGGCACAGGTGCTGGCGCGAGCGCGACTTCAGGTTCGGCGACGGCGGAGAGTACTGCTGGTGCTCCCATGGTCACTGGTGGTGCGCTCGCTATGGGCCTCGGTGCCCTTGCTGCGATTGCGTTGTAAGGAACGAAATGAGGATCTGAGATACCACTAGAGACCTGAAGATTATGAAGATCGATGCTTAGACAGAGGTTTCATCACAGAGATCAATGTTTTCCTTGTCCCTCGTGCTCATCGAGCTTCATCGTCTAGTTCCAAGCTCCTTCCTTGTGATGGTGACCGGATGTCTGGATCTTGTTTCCCAAGACTAGATCGCCAACTTCAGGTTCTTGCTCTGGACATTGGTCAAAGCTGATTTTACATCTTCGACGACACTTTCGTATGCATCTGGAACGCGTCACGCGTTAATCTGTTGGTCAGCGTCCTCAAGCCTGTGCATGGACCGCTCATCCCCTCGCCCACTAAACCGTATTCTTAGAACAGCAGCATCTCTCTCGACGGCTATCGAACCTCTCAACCATTGTTGGGGACAATGGCACAATGAGAAGGAGCAATGTATCCTCCGCGATGCATTATTCAGCCTGAAACAGATCGGATGTGGAGCGTTGCCGGTGTGGCTTGCCTGCATGTGTCAAGGGTCCTGTACATCTCCCGCAGGAACAACCAGCAAGCTAGCGACGATCAAGTGCTTGACCTCTTGCTTGCCAACTGCTCACCTCATCTCAATGTCTTGCTTAGAAATTGTGCCTTTGATGATGTCGGCGCACAGCGAATGATCAGGTCGTCGCATTGACCGAAAGCGCGACGTTTGAAACGCGGCAGTTGCGAGTAATTGCGGCTTCCCGACGCCAAAGGACGCTAGTCGCGTTGTGAGACTATCGACAAGTCGAGTCGCGGCATCAGCTTCAAAAAAGTTCTTGTTTAAGAATCAAACCAGTCTCCCCTTTTCCTCACTTTCTCACACTCGCTTTCTTGCATCGTCACTTCTTCGCTTCTCGTGATACCCCATCAATTGACACGTACACTCATTCTCTAATACACAACAAGACCCCATCTCACCAACAATGGCTTCCGACGCACCAGAGGTTGTGCCCACCGCGGCGCCAGCTGCACCAGTTGAGACCGTTGCTGCGGCTCCAGAGGCGAAAACAACGACGACCGCTCCAGCAGCTGGCTCCAAGGTCGTCCTCATCCTCGGTGCCTCGTATGCAGGCGTTTCCTGCGCGCACTACTTCCTCAAGCACGTCCTCCCAGCGCTCCCGAACAAGGAGGCCTACACCGTCAAGCTCGTCGCGCCGTCGAGCAAGCTCTACGCTCGCCCCGGCACGCCACGAGCCATTGCGTCGCACAAGCTGATGCCAGTGGACAAGATGTTCCATGACATCCCAGCGGGCTTCAAGAAGTACCCTGCTGAGCAGTTCACGTTCATCCAAGGAACGGCCACGGAATTGGATGAGAAGGCGCGGACAGTTGTCGTGTCGGCTGGTGGTGAGACAGAGAAGATCCACTATGCTGGCTTGATCATTGCCACGGGCACGAAGACCTGGTCGCCTGTCATGGGATTGGTCGGCGACTCCAAGCTCACCGAAGATGCTCAGAGGCAGTTCCAGGAGGCTCTTCCAAACGCCAAGACCATCGTCCTGTCTGGTGGTGGACCTGCCGCGGTCGAAGCAGCAGGTGAACTTGCTTCACTGCTCGGCAACAAGACCAAGATCACCATCATCACAAGCGAGGCCAAGCTCCTGCCCCAACTTCGCCCCGCCATTGCTGCTAAGGCAGACGCTCTCCTCAAGAAACTCGGTGTTGATATCATCTACAACACCAGAGTCGAGGGTGCCACACCAGAATCCGCTGGCATCACCAACGTCACCGAGAAGGCAGTCCTGACACTTTCCAATGGCGAGACCAAGGAGGCCGACCTGTACTTGCCCGCTCACGGTGTCAAGCCAAATACCGACTTCATCCCCACTCACCTCCTTAGCGACAAGGGCCTCGTCATTGCCAACAGCACAACCTTGCGAGTCGATGAAGCAGGTACTGGTGTCTTCACCATTGGCGATGTCTCCTCTGGATCGAAGTGGGGCATCATGGACATCTACACCTCCGTCCCCATCGTCATGTCGAACTTGAAGCGCGACTTGACTGCGCCTGAGGGCGAGAAGCCCACTGGTGCGGACAGACAGTGGAAGGCCAACCTGAAAGAAACCCAGCTCGTCTGCATTGGACCTAAGACCGGTACTGGTGCCATCTTTGGCATGAAGCTACCTGGCTTTGCTATCAAGATGATCAAGGGCAAGGACTACTTCACGAGCAAAACTCCATCTATTGTTGATGGCAGCCACTGGGCTAAGGAGAGCAAGTGGAATGGTGCATAGGTGTGTTTGCATGTCAAATGCAATGCAACTTGCTCATGATATTGAAGTGAAGGAGGAAATTGTTATCTCTTATGTGTTGTGCATAAATCTGTTTGCTGCGTCCATACCCACTGCGTTAGATAGTCTGCCGTGCTAGGCAACATAATATCAAAATCGAAAGGATCATTTGCAGATCGTTGCCTCATCGGCTCCAAGCTCCGAGATGCACGAGAAGGCCTGACTGCTACTCTGTCCCACGTGCACTACCGTGGACACAACATCCCACACACAACGTGCCAATCAGTTCGCACTTCATACCAGCCGACAGCCACGCTACCACACCTCGTCACCACAACGCCAACGCTAATCTCTCAACCTCCCACCACGGCACTCCATACCTCAATGCGTCCTCGCCCACTCAGCATACTTCGGCGACGCAGGATAGAACTCAGGCAACCACTCCAACCACTCCTGATGCTTGGGGCAATGAAGTAGCGACGGTGCACATCCCTTCTCACAGTCCTGGAGTACTTGGTCAGCGACAAGGCATTCGCACTAGCCAGAGAAGAGGAAGTGGACGCACAATTGGCGGTTTCTTGTCTGTGAAAGAAGTACCGTGGCGTGCAATCTCGCCGTGCTGGCCGACTTCTTCGCGGTGGCCGTTCATGATTCGATCTTGGTCAGATGAGTTGGACGATTGAGATCAGGTGAATGTAGCAACGGATTTGAAGTTGCGCTGTGTCGGTCTCCTCGCTTGTCTCACTTCTTTCGAACACGGACGTCCTCCTCTTTATTGTACTGCCTCCTCAGAGCCGGGTAACCTGACGGAAAAGCTGGTCCGGCTTGCTGATTGGGTGGTGTGATGCAGTCCTACTTTTGTGGCGTGATGCTCTAGACTCCGAATGAACAAAGCAGTCTCGACCACACCTCGACAAGTCAGGTAAGCATTCGATTCAAGAGGAGAGTGAGTGAACAAAGGTTGACGATTTCCGTGCCTGTAATTTATTGTACGTCCCCAAACCCCGCTCTTGCACAAGTAGCATATCACGAGATCCAGACCTAGAACATGATGCAGGGACCGAGACCAACTCAGGTACGGTACTTGCTCCCAGCTCTTACCTGCCGAGTCCAGCTTGAGACAGTAAAAGAGATAACTAAAGTGACGAAATGGCTTCTGATGGTTGTTTGATTTTCTTTCGCATCAATTATCATACACCGATTCTATGTGCATGGATAATCGGAAAAGTGTTTGTTGTGGAGGGGTAGGTAAGCAAGACACGCACAGCTTTTTCCCATAGTCCGTCCGAGTCCAGCCAGTGATTGTTTCAAACTCCATGATGTGATGTGATCGATCCATGCAAATGCCTTCACCCCTAATGTCCGAAGAAGCGTCGACATGTGCAAGAAATCCAAAGCCGTTCTTCCCTCCATACTTCCATCGCGGATCAAGCCAGTGTTACCTCACTTGCCAATGGAAGGTCTCCTCTTCCGTGGAGAGGTCGCATTTGTCTACTCGACATCGGCGCCCTTGCCCTCGAAGTTGCCCTCCACAAGCTCTGGAATCTCGTCATCATCGTCGTCCTTCTTCTCACCGTCCTCACCCTTCTCCTTCTGCATGGCTTGGTAGCTCTCGGCGAGCTTGCGGAGGCTGGCGAGCGAATCTGGGCCCAGCTGGTTCAGGATGCCTGGCACGAGCTCGGTAAGCTCCTTCTCCTCGCCGTTGCCGTAAATGGCGAACGTGTTCGCTGGGACGGATGCGTGGACTGTAATGCGCACGGACGTTAGTCAGAGCATCCCATAGAAACGTGTTTGGCGCATGCACGATTTGCCCAAGGAGATTGCGAATGTGGCCATGACATACCCTTTGGTGCCGAGAAGTGAATGACATTGCCGTCGCTCTTGAACATGTTGACCTCCTCAATTGCCTGGATGGGCTGCACATTCAGCTTCTTCAGCGTCGTCTGCAGCTTCTTGTCATCGGTGCCGGAGCTTCTGACGACCTTCTTGACTTTTCTCCTGGGCGTGCCCTTGCCACTATCACAAGCAGATTAGTACCTCGTCCTCTAATGGCAACGTGAATGATTTGTGCGAGTGTGCGTGAGCAGTGGAAGCGAGCAGCGAGTACGAGCGAGTTGAGCGGCGGTGGAGCTTGAATACACGTACCCTACACATCATATTAGCTTGTATATCAGCGAAGATGCAGCCTCAATCATCATTGAAGGCTGCATCCAAAGTCAGCGTCGAGGTCACTTACCGATGCGCACCGAGGCCTGCATCTTGGCAAGCTTTGCGGAATCCATGATTGCGGGTGTGAGGAGAGGTGAGGAGGACGAGGTGAGCGATTGCGCAAATGACAATCTCCTGTTGATGCGGTGATTAGTATGTGAGATGGCGATTGCGATGATGCGCTCGTCGGGTGGTCGTGAAATACCTGGCTATTTGATGCGGAATTGTCGCTTCTGTGTCGTGAGAAATTGTGGAGTGGAATTCGCTCGGTCGTTGCGGCGCACACGCCCACATTTCGGATTTCTTGGCATTAGCAGCTTGTCCGCGACATTATGGAGAGAACATCTCGAAAGAGCTGTTCTTGAAGACAAAAGGCACGAATAACATCGGGCATGCTCATTGCTGCAATATGCAGGGTATGTCTTGCATCATTTCACTCGTTGCAATGCTCGCATCCGCACGACTTTGAAGTTTGGCACACGAATCCTATGCCATATTTATTTTCATCACGATTTCCTGATTTGTTCATCTCAAGAATGCTTCTACTCAATTACTGACTTTAGAGCTGATCCCACTCTATCAGGAAACATGCCTTGATGCCATCCTTCATGCTCAAAAAGGTACATTGCTCATCCAGGTCCAAACGCCGACGCTATGCTCTCGAACCACAAAAGCAAAGTATGCAACCAGCCCTTAGACATCTCTCCACGAGTTATTCGTAGGCTTGCGGTTCGCACCATATGCCGGCGAGAACGCTCTGTACGCGCCCTGATTTTGATCGTACCCAGCCTGCTGCGGGTCGTACGCCGTCGAGCCTGTGTACTGCGAATTGATATTGTCTTGCTGATGGTAGCCCTGATCGTGTCTCGACTGTTGCGTGGAGTACGGATCTTGCGCGCCATAGCCATCATGCTGGCGTGCTTGCTGACCATACTGCCTGTTGTCTTCGTACGCAGGCAGGGTCTGCTCGCTGTAGCCTCGATCATAGGCCGGCCGGCCCTGGTTGCTGTAGTGTCGGTCATGCGCTCGTGGCCGCTGGTCAGCATATACGCCTTGAGCATAGAAGTCCGATTGCGAATCTTGATATGACGAGTTGTAGCTTGGCTGCGAGTTCTGCAAGCCTCCAGGTCGGTGATTGGCGTATCCAACGCCAACTGCTTGTCCCCCAAGCTGTGGTTGTGGCGATGCACCTCGGTATCCAGTGTGGCTGTCTGAGTGCATTACTCCCGAGGTCTGCCCGCCTTGCAGGAAAGGATCTCGCTCGCCGCCATATGGACTGTGTGGTGCGCTTCCTCCCATTGCTCGTTGCGGCTGCGTGGGTGCTGCGTATCCTGCCAGAGGTGGTGACGCCGCAGACTGGCCGTTTGGACTCAGCTTCTCCAACTCATGCGCCTCACCTACTCCTGCAGGATTCGGCTTGACATCCTCAACGACCTCAACTCTCCTCTCTTGTGCGCTCTCCCAGCTAGGCATTGCAGGAAGCGAGTCTTCGTGTACTTTGCCCTCGAAAGTTGCCGTCTGTGCATAGCCACCTCCTCCCATATTGTGATTGTGGTATACCGGTTGCGGCGCGGACCGATACTGCTGATTGTAGAACGGTAGTCCTCCACCTGGCGGTCCTCCGTATGGTGTTGGCGGCGCAGACTGCAGCTGCTGATGCCCCTTGTCTCTTCGCCCTGACCCACAGCACCCTGAGCAGCATTTGAAACAGCAGCACACGCACTCAGCGCCGCAACAGATACATCGCGCGACGCAAATGACGACCGAGAGTATGATGATCGAGCCAATGACTATACCAGCGATGACGGGCCATCTGGTGAAGTGAACATATTAGCGCTGTTGCTTTTCATGGATCTACCCGAGGGTGGTACGGAAAAAATAATACGTACTTGCAGTATGCCTTTGACATGCACGCATCCCAGCTCGTAAATGTGTTCTTGACATTATTGATCGTGTCCGCCATCTTGTCTTCCACGCAGCGTCAAAAGCTGCTCACACGTTGTGGTCGTAACGATCGGACTGCGCGTGTGGTCTCCTGATCTTGCTCGTTCCCAGAATGCGCAAGTGACGACACAAGCTTAGCGAAATGATTATAGCGCGCACGGCAGTTTCGTTTCGTTTTGTGTTCAGAAATCTCGCACACAGCATATAGAAAGCTCCTCTATATGAAGTACGCGCGGACAATTCGTGGGTCGACTGGCGGGGCCGGATCCAGAGGTTGGAGATGCCCTATCGCGACAAGGACGAGGGACTAGGCTAGCGGTCAGGCGCAGCAGTCACTTGTGTATTCTCAACGACTTTCTCGAAGCTGAGAGTGCGCGAGTAAAATTGAGCAAGTGACGCCGAAAAATGCACAGCCGTTGGTTTCGTGTTTGCGAAAAGAACGGGCAAAGGATCCAACGAGGACGAGTGAACAGAACACTTGCTCCAAGGTGAAACAGGGCAAGAAGGTGGAGACAGGGGTGGGAGTAGCGCGATTTGGTCCTGCGTGCCTGAGAACGAGATTGGTCCAAGACATTGCTCTGTGGCGCTTGGCAGATCTGGGGTGGTCGGCTGTGGCGGTGCCATGCGGTCACTGGGCTGATCTTGTGCTTGTTGGGAATGGTCAACTCACGACTGGACATGACGATAGGCTTTAGAGCACGCTGCATTGGTCTGTGATATTCATGAATTGGTCGCATTAGGTGCAGCTACATTGATGTGTGTGCCCAATACATACTTCGCAAAGCCCGACTTTGCAACTCTACAGAGGTCAGCCAAAGCACTTTCGACTGCCTCGATCGAGCAACTGGTGATCGCATGCCATCATTGTAAAGACTTGTCGCCCGGCGGAAGATGATTTCTTTCCACATGCCGTCGTCGTCAGGCGAGTCGTTGATCAAAAGATGTGCTGTGGAACATCATGCCGACTCCTCGCCGTTCGCCATTTATGATTGTGTCTGTGCCGTGCAAGGTTTCGGTGTTGTTGATACGCACATCGTGCCTAGCTTTGGTTGTCCTTGAAGCTGCGACCTCTTCAGTGGAATCGTGGAGGAATGTGGACCTCATGCTCGCGCTCCCAGAGGCGCTGCGCGTCTGCTGGTGGCAGCTCTGCCATAAGCTGCATCATGCGCGCTGGATATGGACGGATGAAGGTGATGTAGGCGAGTCCACTGATGTATGCAGCACCTCCAATACCAACAGCGGCCATCTTTGTTGCTTGCAAGAACGCGTACTCGCCGTCGGTCATTGGACGCTTCGGAGCCTGGACCCACTTGCTGATCCAGGTCTTCTGTGGTGGTGCTGAGGTGCCTGCATTCGAGATTGGCGAAGACATACGGCGAATGGAGTTCGAAGAAGTGAAAGGACGCTTGATGCTGGCGGCGGCGACGGTAGACCGGAGAGCCATGATCGCGATCGTGATTTGACTGTCTGCGTGGTTGCTGCTGTTGAAAGGGACTGGAGCAATCCAAAGTCGAGTAGTAATGAACTCGAGAGTGATGTGTTGGTGTCGAGATCTCGATTGCGGTTTTGATTGTAGGTGCAAGGAAGTCTGTGTCAGTCGCTTGGCCTGTGAAGCCAAAATTGGTTGTGCAGCGGGTGCACCTCGAGTCGCAACGGTAAGGACCGGCTAAAGGAAATGGAAGGCGCAGATGACTGAGGCTGTGTTATTGAAGTACGTTGTTGTGATTATGCTAATGAAGCATTTGTTGACAATGCTAAAGCAAACGGATTTTGCTTCCGATGACATCAATTTAAGGTTGCCGCTACCGTGGCTGCTCCTTCCTCACGATGGACTCGTGGTGGAAGGAAGGTGCGTATTACCGCGCTACATGTCAAAATAACGTGGGGAGCACGTGGGAGAGATGTGCTTACAATCTACCAGTCCGCACTGTTACCAGATAAGTGTGCCCATTTCATCTGCCTGGTAGGTCCACAGTCTTTCGGTGTACCACATTTCACAACTCGTAGCTACCAAACCAGTTGTCCCAAAAATGCTTCTTCTCGCCGTCAAGCTTCGCATTTTTGATTTCGTCTTCAGTAATATCCTGCCATGTCTCAAGCGGGATCCATCCAATGTATGCGCGATCACCAAAGCCACCCAGCCAATAAATCTCTTTTGTCACGAAGCGCACCCATCGTGCTTCATGAATACGATTGCCTGGCTGCCAAAAGACGGAGTCAGGGTGGTACTTCGAGAAGCACGCCTTGATTCCGGCAGCCTGCGCCTCCTCATCAGTGATGTCTTCTATCGTGCCGACCATGGCAAAACGTGGGTGTGCGGCTGCCGAGTACGGATGCTTATAGTTTGGATGCCATCGAACAGACAAGGTGATATTGCTACCACTAGCCACGTTCTTAAAGCTCGACTCGATTGTCAAAGCCAGAATGGTGGGGTTGCCAGTGGTAGGCTCACAGTCTGCATAGTAGTCCATGAGGCCGAATGGCATGCCCTCAACAGAAGTTGGTCTATTCTCATTCGCCTTCACGTCGTCATGCTTCGTGGTGGGAAAGGTTGTAGAAAGTGTACCGATCTTCTCGAGTCGCAAAATCTTTCGAGCCATGGCGGCCGACTCTCGCACTGTGGGAATGCGACGGACATTTGCACTCACATCTTCAAGGTTCGTGAAGATGGTCTGTGGGATGTCAATGATAGAAGTCGCTGCTGCAAGCTGAGAAGCCAGCAGGAGAGGTACAACGGCGAGCTTCATGTTGCAGTAGCACGATCTGATAAGGATGGAGTTAGCCGGATCTAGATCTTCCTGCGCGAGTGACTGAAGGGAAGCTTGATCGTGGAAGATTGAGGGTCTGATATGTATCACTTACGATTTTGTCGATGCTTTGTCCGGATATCTGAGAATATCTCGTTCTCTCTACGAGGAAGACAGTCGTGAAGCAATCGATGGCGACCGATAGTGGCGCGATCATGCTCGGTCTGACTTAACCAGCCGAGCAGGCCAAGCATCTTACCACAAACAGTAAAGTCGCATTTGCAGCTCGTTGGTGCCAAAATCCCCACCTTCGGAGTTGAACGCCTCAGGCAATCAAGGCCGCCCACGGTCAATTTCTCACAGTCAACTACCTCAGCACTTTGCATCGCCGTCCGCCACTTAGAGACACCGCAACACACGCGCACAGTGAGTCTACCTGTCCATCAAAATCCGTTGTCCTTCTGCTTTATTTCGTACTGGAAGCTCGTAATTTTGATTATATTGAAGTTGGAACTAACTTGTAGCCCCGCTCGCACAGCGCTCTCGCCAAAACCTACAAACCGACACAACCACACAACATGGGCAAGGTCCACGGTTCGCTGGCTCGTGCCGGCAAAGTCAAGTCGCAGACGCCAAAGGTCGAGCCTCAGGAGAAGAAGAAGAAGCCAAAGGGACGGTGAGTTGCCGCCCCTGCACGTTTTGGGAATATGCCCATATATCGACCTCGAACCTCAACACCATCCACCACAACATCACGACAACCATCTACAACCTTTAGAGCATGTTCTAACGGTAATTTAGCGCGTATAAGAGACAAGTCTACACTCGTCGTTTCGTCAATGTCACCATGACCGGCGGCAAGCGCAAGGTACGGCTTCTGTCCATTCATGAAGCATCATGGATCATCTTGGACTACTTCCAGCATCATTCTAACGCTCTCTACAGATGAATCCAAACCCTGGCTCGTCATAGGAGGCTCATTTGACGCCGTCGAGGGAAGAAATGGGTCGTGGGTGATGGATTATGATCGTTTGGGATGAATTACTTGCTGGGAACACGAAACCTCATGTATGTCCAGCACGAGGGTCTACGGGCTCTACGCATGCGAAGAAGACATCAAAGCATGAGCGCACACATCATTGCTACTACTGCTGCTATTGCACGGTCAAGGAATGGGACGGCATAATCGGCGTTTTCAATACTGAGGACCTGTACATTGGACATCAAGTCAAACATCAATTGAAGGAGTCAACGTCTCCTTCGCCAATTAAAACCCCAGGCTCTCTTCAAACTTACACTTCTGATTCGTTGCTGCTGATCACTTCCAGCCTGGGCCGATCTGCTTAGATACCTTGCTGCTACTTCTTCAATTTCGACACACATCTCCGACCGATCCTTGGGCCTGGACGTCATCAACACGATCCACACGTATGGCATTATGATACCTGGCTGCTATTGCTTCATGTTTTTATCTCGCAGCTTTGAAAGAGCAGCTCACGACCTAAAGTATGCTCAAGGAATTATTCAACCATGAATCATGCCTGGCCTCTACTCTGCGAAGACGGAAATGACCACTCGATCAGTGCTATCATTGAGCAACACTATTGGGTCTATCTTCAAGTGCAGTACCGGCATACCACAGAGCTCTTTGATTAGTTTCATCAGCACCGTCAGTCGGTCTCTTAGGTCGGACTGTTTGTCTCGTCACATGTTCGCTGCCACTTTGTGCTCATCTGCAATTTGCTCTCGATCGCTCCGATGCTCTTGTGCCCAAGTGGCGTGTGAACTTCATGTATCAATTATGGAGCAGCACTGTCTCCGGTTTTGGGACGATCAGCCAGCTTTGCATTTCTGGTACACAACCATACTTCAACTCGGATCTAGTCTGGAATCTATTCGAAGCGCTCAACATGAGCGGCCCCGATGGCTTTTTGTTCGCCCCTGTCTTGGTTCAAGGCGAGGCTTGACATTTGCTCACTCGTTGTCATCGTGGCACATGCCGACAGTCGATGCCTGCCTCAATGCATCCCATGACATGGTCTAATATTTCAGTCGACTGCCGATTCCGTCTCCCGCTTACTGGCAGATGTTGGGTTTAGGCGCAAAGTTTGAGTCCATGCGAACTCGTGCAAATAACATCCTTCGAAGACGATGCATTGGCTCACGGATGCATTAACCTGTCCATTGTGGTTCATGCTTCAGACCTCTCAAGACTTGCTGATGCTTGTAGAACTGCCGATACTTGTCGCAATTGCCAGCTCGATTGCGACGTTTTTGGTGGTGCCGTTGACTCTTCGCGTATGATCCTGGTTGACCCATTAGTAGATGCACTCGATGCCTTCCACCGCAGCATTGCTCTATGGCGTACAATGAGCTCGACTTCCATTTTAGACTCTCAATATGGACATGCTCCATGTAAAGCGAAAGAGGTCTTACATTAGGCACGCCCGAGACGGAGCGTCATAAGTAGTCATCTTTCAGTCCACACTTTATACAGTGAGTTCATATACCACGTCGGATTAGTCCACAGAACCGACGGATTGCACAGCAAAGTCTGCATCAGCCATCATCTAATCCCACCACCGAGAAGCCGGAGCAGTGTGACCCAGGAGGAAGAAAAAGAGTGCTTAGCAGTGGATCTGTACTTCACAAGCCTTCAGGCAAGATACTTGGCAGACCAGGGCATGAGTAAACACTTAGGTATATGATCATGTGTAGCCGCCTGTTGTAGGCGCAGTCATTGACCAGGACTTGCTGGAAGCTCTGATGTAAACGCTGCATCAGGCACTGGTGAGGCAAATTTGTCCTTCAAGCATCATGTTCTTGTCAATCGATACGCTTGCTCAGTTATGCCAGTGATGTACAAAGCCGTGGTAGCTGCCTAAATCAGGGAGGAGTAGCCGCCTACCAGCAGTAACGCCGATCCACCTCGTAACACCGTTGATATCTCTTGACAATTGTAAACCATATCCAAGCCTTCCAAATGCAGTGGCGATCTTATGTCGTGTTCGATCAAGAAAGTGAGATCGCGCCTCTCCGGCTTTCTCGCATGTGTAACCAGGCCTGTGATGCGCAGAAGATGAGAAATCCCTACAAGATGATCAGTAACGTCCCAGCAACATCGCGCATGATTGGCAGGATCTCGGTATGCAATACGTACGCCGTATACTGCCACGGCGCCAAACACTGCCGCCGCCACGGCTCCGCCGTCCTTTGGATCTTCGGTATGACCCATCATCACAGGATTGCCCGTCTGAGATCAAGTCAGTATGCCACGAATTCCCATCATTTGTACTATCGCACCTTGAACATAGCGCCTATCGTCGAGAGGATGACTATCGCGAAGACCGAGACGACTATGCACGACCAGGCATTGAGGGCGGATACGACAGGCTTCATCTTGACTGTACTCGTTGGCAACGCGTGTACGATATGTCGTGATCGTTCGTAGGATTGGTGGTCTTTGCACTATGCTTGAGAATGCGCAGGCGTTGATCAAGCTATCGTGAGGACACTGACGTTGTTGTCCGAGCTACCACAGCATGATGTGTGCCTCAGGCCGCCAGGGACCCTGCAGTCCAGCGACTTGTGCTCCATCTCACCAGCTTCAACCTCATATTCTGAACGTTCAGCATTGCACATTCGAACTTTCAATCACTTTTCTGACCACTTCATGAGGGAATCCGATTTCCTGTTTGTTTAGAAAGAACCCGGAAAATCCTTGAGCGCTACAGTTGGCAGAGGTCCAGCGCTCAAGTCACTCGAGCTTGTACAGGAACAAACTCCAGATGGCCTTGCAGGAATTATGCATGCATTACAGATTTATCGTTAAATCATCGGATAGTGTCCATTTCTCTTCCGTGGACACCATATCAACCTCCAACGCTCGACATGACCTCAACACGAAGGACTGATACGAGAATTGGTGCCTGATAAACGAGATGCGATCTGTCTCAAGGATCCCCCAGTCCCCATATTAAGGAACGCCACGAAATGGTCAGACTCCCACATGCAAAATCACCTCTTGACCGAGCCGTAGCTGCTGAAACCAGAGGATGGCCATTCACAGCGTTCGGATCTCACCCAGAAAGCCCTAATCAAGGATCGCATCGACCTCTGGTCACTGACTCTGCGTTATAAGGTACTTCTCAGATAGACGAAAGTAGCGAGTCCGTCGGCTATCGGCCAAGAGGAAGTAGCGGACATCCTTCCCCCTTTGCCTGCACGCGACGATCTGTCACTTGCTGAGTCAAGCTCGAATCTCGAGAACACTCCTTTTGGATAACACTAGGCGCGATATGTACTTCTGATAGACAATGGGATCAGACGCCACGACAAAATTAAAGTCCCTTGCAAGGACCATATAGACGGTCAACCTTGTACTGTCGACTTCCAAGGTATAATCGCCTCTTGTGTGGGGTATTGCCAACATAAGTAGAGGATGAGGCGCTCTTCTGCATGAAGCTCTTCAGCCTCAAGCAATACATTCATTTATTAGCTCACTCGTGCTTGTTGGAAGGGTAGCAGAAACCTCTCATACCCAGGATGGCGGTCATCAACCTCAAGACGATTGCCAGTATTTCGGCCGTTCTCTCCACGGCATTCGCATTCGACCCACGCCAGGTCCTTGCAGGCCCAGCTGCCTGCGCAAACATCACGGGCTCTCTTGGTGGCCAAAAGGTCTCTGGTCCGCTCAGTCTTAGCTATATCGAAAGCCGCTTCGAGTACTGGAACGCTCGAAACAGCGACTATGCGCCCTCCTGTGTTGTCTACCCGACTTCCGCACAGGATGTCTCCATCGCGATTCAGGCAATCAAATCTTCTGGCTCGAGATTTGCTGTCCGAGTCGGAGGCCACAATCCGAATCCATTATTCTCATCGGTTGACAAGGGAGTCCTCATCGACCTGCGTCATCTCAACGCGAAGACATACGATCCAGTCACGACACTGGCCACCTACCAGCCGGGGCAGACCTTCGGCGAGGTGTACGAATACTTCCAGCAATTCGGCCGCACAGTAGTCGGTGCTCGACTTTCCGGTGTCGGCACTGGTCTTGCACTTGGTGGAGGCTTGAGCTTCTTGTCAACAGAGTACGGTCTGGCTGCTGACACGTTCCGCGAGCTGGAGATTGTGCTCCCTAGTGGAGAGATCGTCACAGCATCGGCGACCCGGAATCCCGACCTGTTCTTCGCATGCAAGGGCGGAGGTGGGAACGCCTACGGTATTGTCACGAAGTACACCGTGCAGAGTGTTCCATCTGGCACCTTCACGGCCGGTAACGTCATCTACCTCTTCAGTCAGGTCGAGGCCATTGGCAAGGCTCTTGCTGATTTCACACGATACAACACCGATCCAAAGGCATCCATCATTGGCACGTACAATGTGCTCGGTACTCCAGACCTCGGCCTCAACCTCGACCAAGCTGGTATCCTGTTCCTTGTCTACGACGGCGAGAACCCTGGCGACGTCTTCAAGAACTTCACAGACATCCCGCACATTCTCAATACCGTGGGCCCGAAGACCTATGTCGACGTCGTAAACTCGCCTGCGCCGTTCGCGGCACAGATCAGCAGGGGTGACAACACTTTCCGCGTCCAAGCACACCGTATCGATGACGATGGTTGGAAGGACGTCGTTGCCAAATGGCGAGCTTGGGTCATCGCCAACAAGAGCAAGTACCTCCTCACTTCTCTCGACTGGCAGCCAATTCCGAAGACATTAACGGACGCCTCGAAAGCACAAGGTGGCAACGCGATGGATATGCCTGATGGGCCTTGGATGTGGTTCAACTACTTGCTTACAACTCTGCCCGGCATGCCGCAAGCTGAATACGACAAGATCCAGGCAAGCTTCAAGGCGCTTGTTGAGTCTACTCCACGCGTGCCTGGACTGCCATTGTTCATCAACGATGCGCATAAGGATCAGTTGCCGCTGCAGACATTCTCTACGTTCCCCCGACTGCAGCAGATCAAGAAGAAGTATGATCCAGAGGGCTTCTTCACAAGCAAGACCGGTGGCTTCAGCTTTGAGTAAATTTCGATGGTCAGAGTTGTCTCCTCTGCAGACTACACTAGATCCACTGTCCATGAACTATGTAGATAGACCTTAATACCCATCATCGCATGCTGCTCGCAAGATTCCCCACGCAAAGATGCGCAATGTTCCTTCAGATCATTCTTGCTTCATCATGTGCAATGTTGGCGACGAAAGACGTTCGAGCATCTCGCTTCAAGCTTCCGCTCCAGCGGTGTGGAGAAACGTGGAGTCGATCATCGCTACGACAAACTGCAAGCTCGACTCAGAGGCTGTACGAGATTCCCAGTTTCAGATCCGATATGTGACAGGGTTCATGGCGTGAACTTCGGCATACTGTTTCATGCCCTAATTCGATGATGACTTCATGGTACTTTGATGAAGGAAAGCTTGTGAAGCTTGAGCTGCCGATTTGGCCGTAGTAGTTGGCTTGCTGCTCCAAAAGTCACGAGTGAGTTCACAGCTACCTGCTTGTCCTGCTTTTGGTGTTCGAGACTGGCATGACATGTTACAGAGCAGTATCCAGGCCTTTTCTTGCTGAAGCTGCGATATTTTGTTGTACAGATGACCACAACGCAATGACTTCCGCCTTCTTCGCTCCAGCAGGTCTCATGAGTCACTATGGCTCCTGCGGTTGTGCTACAGTCGTCACGGTGCAATGGGCCTTCGTTGGCATATCAACCAATACTGCATGGCATCAACACGCGACTATCCAGAAGACCTCTTCCATGATTGTGATTCCGGAAACCGGGATAGACATGGAGCCCATGCGGACCAAGCTACCGACCAGCTAGAACGCCGTTGCAAGAATGCGCTGTGGGAGCTCGTTAAGACGAACAGCCTGAGGTTACACGATGCAACTGCGCTGCGAGCCTACTTACAGCCCATCGACGCCGAAGGGAATGCCTGCGAGCGGGAGCTGGAACGCTGGCCAAGACGCTGGCGCCAGGTGTTCTACGGTAGAAGAAGCCAGCTAGAGATACGAGTCAACAACTACTGGAATATGGATGGAGTGCAGCTGAACTTGCCTTGGGGCTATACTGCACCAGACTGGAAGACTGAGGCCACGCATAACCCCAGAGTGGAAGTCAGACAAGCCAGAAGCCAGCAAACAGCCCAGACTACCGCTAGACGGGGTGCGAGCGCAGCCCAACGTGCTGCCGCAGCAGCGTTGGACAGACAGACCCATGCACAACCCGAAGAGAGCCACACCGCCCGTCACCGATCACAAAAGGATGAAGAGAGATGGGCACAGTCATTACGCCCTGAGCAAACGTACCGTGCCGCTCGCTCGCCTGCAGCGCAAACAGATACCAGTAGGCCAAATGCGATCCATGGGAGAAGCACAAGAACTGACCATAATGCTGCGGGAAGACCTCCACCCGGCATAGAAGCAGACACACCAATACTTCCCCGTACACAACCTATGAGTGATCCAAGAGCGGGCCAGAGAGGGGTGGTGACCCTCACAGGCATGGACGGCCAAGCTCAACAACAATTCCACCTCGTCCGTGGCCGACGAGATAGCAGCATCCGAAATGCCGTCGCCGAAGTGGAGCGCAAAATTCAAGCTGCGAAAATAGGCGGCGTAGGAGATGACAGAATCCTCGAAATCGCCCTCAACGCCATACAAGAAAACATTGTGGAACAAGTTGCTGAAAGTGCTGCAGCCGGTGGCGACATTTGGGTTGCGCCGGAGGGTAGGCACGATATCGTGATGGCTTTCCTGGATATGCCTCCTGGAACTATCGGAACCTGGAGTCTGTTTGGCATCGGCACCGGTATTAGTGTAGGGAAGATGTATCTGCTGCAGCAGGATGGGCCTTCTGGCTGATCGATGGATCTATACTGCAATCAATAGATAGATGATCACATATCCACAGCCTTGCCATGCATATCAACACATTCATACTATACACAAACGTCCTCCTTACTGACACCACTTAGCTCATCTTCATCGCTTCCGTGATAAGCTTATACTCCTTCCTCTTCTTCCGGCTCTTCGGTCTCAACTTGACATTCACATCGCCAATCCACCGCGCCAACTGCGGGAAGAAGTATATCTCGCTCCCGTACATGACCACAAAACCTGCGAGTGCAATTCCGAGCAGCTCGACTTTGAAGTCCCAAGACATGTATGTGAGGTCCATGAGATTGACCAGCCATTCCGCGGGGTCGAGCAGGAGATACGTGGACAGGAAGAGCGCCGTAGACATCGTGATGACGAAGGGTACTATACGCGCGTTAGCAATGCACACTTTCGAGATGCAAGAGAGCGCTTACAATTCCTTGACATCTTCTCCCTGAACGGCGGTCCCACACTCAACACAATCGCGCTCAAGATGTACAAGTAACAACTCAACAAGAATAACGCGGTGTTCTGGCTATTCCGCGCGTTCGAGTGTTCCTTATCCAACACAGGCGGCACATACCACTCCCGATCCTGCACGAACCACCACGCCAGGAATTGCACCACGACTGTGATCACGATCTGGCCCAGCAGCGGTGTGAGAACCTTCCTACTAACGAGACTAGCAGTCGGCCGTTTCTTCGCCAAGAATTTATAGGGCCCAGTCCAGCCCATGAAGATAGCGATGGGTAGGATGAGGGCGAGGTCGATGTACAAGAACTGGAAGTCGCCCAGATTCGAGGCCGATGCGTAAAGGAAAGACACGGAGGTGAACTGAATGGCCGAGTACAGGGACATATACTTGAAGCAGGAGAAGGAAGTGACAAGGGCGGCACGACCCTCTCGAATGACCTGCGGCACACAGCTGATGTCGAAGACGCGGCTGGTGAACGGTGCTGCGACAGAAGCTTCTGCTTCGGATAAGGAGATACCGACGTCGGCCGCCTTGAGAGCACCACAGTCATTGGCACCATCACCACAGAAGCCGACACAGTAATCAATACTTTGCAGCTTTTCAACAAGCTCGTGCTTCTCGTCCGGACTCATGCGAGCAAAGACCTGGCCCACGACGAGCATCTCTCTCAGCACCTTTTCAGGCGCGAAATCGATGATCCAGCGGAAGACTTCGCCCGAGACGGCTACACTGTAGTTCTGGAGGTTCATGATGTCGTACGGCAGACTTGCGTCACCCTCGGCTGGTGGTGGAAGTGGCTTCAGCGTATGTTCATCGAGCTGGTAAATCGGGTTGTCAACACTCTCCCAGCTCAACTTCGATAATGCCGTCCTCGAGTTGCCCTCGACGAAATGCGGGACAAAGCAATGTGCATTCGAATCGATCAGATTGCACTCTCTCGCGACACTGATGGCAGTGAGGAT
The DNA here is from genome assembly GCA_000611715.1 of Scolecobasidium constrictum UM 578. Classification (NCBI taxonomy): domain Eukaryota; kingdom Fungi; phylum Ascomycota; class Dothideomycetes; order Venturiales; family Sympoventuriaceae; genus Scolecobasidium; species Scolecobasidium constrictum. The sequence goes on from AZYM01000234.1 coordinate 113,190, forward strand.
ATTGTCGCCCGTGCACATGACTTTGCGTATGTTCGCACGTCCAAGCTCTTCAATCACATCCGCAGTCCGGTCCTTCAGCTTGTTCTCGAAGATGATGAAGCCCAGGAAGTCCAAGTCAGACTCTGCATCCTCGCGCGTCATTTTCTGCACTTTCATCCAGCTCATCTTCGGGACATGCTTCGTTGCGCAACCAATGACACGGAAGCCGCGATGGGTGTAGTACCCGAGTAGATCCTCGTAGTCTGCAGGAAAGCTTTCTGGCCGACAAATCTCTTTCATGACTTCTGGCGCGCCCTTGACGTAGATATCACCTTCTTTGGCACCAAATTGTCTTACGACCACGCTAGCCCTGCGCAAATGCGAGACAAACTCGAAGATCTTGAGTACGCCGAGCTCGATAGGCCTCCTGTTCGCATCTAGCAGGTCATCGTCTGCATCGTACTCTTGGCCAGGAGGTGGTCGTGCGACTGAAGGAGTAAGTTTGCCTCCCTCCTCGTCATCTATGCTTTGCTCGCCCTCTTCGTATTGCCAGCCTGTGAACTCGAACATTTTCTGATCAAGCGGATCACCCAAAAGCTCGTCGTCAATAAGACGCAGCGAGTGACATGTAGCCATCGTGTGCAGAATCGCGCGATTGATTTCGTAGTTGACGGTCGGATCACGTTCATAGGAGCCTCGCGGTAAGATCGCATTCGCATCCTCCAAGATATCACTGAAACCATTCTTTTGCGCAACCCGTACTCCCAGCACATCAAGACCGTCCTCAGTGAGAGTGCCAGTCTTGTCAAAGCAGACGACATCGAGTTTCCCGCCAACGTTGACACGCTGCGGGCTGATACAGAAAATTTGCTTGCCCTTCAATCTGTTCAATGCGAATTGTGTGCCGATGGTCAAAGTTGCGGGAAGAGCAGGTGGGACCACGATGGTGATCAGATCGAGTGCTCGCACGACGATCAAATGCCACGCTAGACCGAGCTTGACAAAGTTGATGAAGGACACCACGAAGCCAACCGCTGCAACACCACCCATGACGGAGATGTACCGGAATGAGTCGCGATAGAACTTAAATCCAGATGGCTTAGGAAATAGCATGGAGCGTACCAGTGCGCCTTTCGTTGTGTTGAAGCCAGTGCGTACAACCATAGCTAAAGCAGCTGCTTCATCGTCGCCATCATCTTGAGGTCTCCTCGCTCGAATGATCTTTGTGCCACTGAACAGCAGATGTTTCGCAACTTCAGGATGGACCGAGACTGAGCCAGGCTGGAGCAGGAGCAACGACTCGTCTGATGCAGGAGTTTTGGAGACTGGCACCGACTCGCCTGTGAGCATGCTCTCGTTGACGATGCAGTCTCCACTCAGCAAAAGACTGTCACATGGGAACAGCGTCAAATTCGGATCTGTAACCTCGTACACATCGCCTGGTACCAGTTCGCTGGATGGGACCGTCTGCCAGAAGCCATTGCGTAGCACTCTGGTGTCGCACTCGAAGCGCGAAACCTCCCTTAATCGCTTCATCGTTGCCTTTGTCTCGACCAGTGTAGTGACGATACTCACCACCGAGATGACAAAGATACAGGCAGCGTAGTAGTAGTATTCGTCCACGCTCCAGAGGAACAGACTTGCGATCTGGAAGATGTAGAAGGGATGCAGCACTTCATCCGTGAGAAGTTGTGCTGTGGTTTTCTCCTCGATGTCGATCAGGTTCTTGCCAAAGACCAGCTCGCGATACTCTTTCTCTTCTTCATCCAGGCCTTCTCTTACAGCTTGTACTTCCGTCCATGTCGGATCTTTCCATGTGTTGCCCAGAAGGAACTTGTCCTTCAACGGATGGTAGCAGAAGCGGATATAGCGATAATCGAGCATGCGCAGTTCTTTGATTGTAGGATCGTCGTCCTCGTCGTACTCTCGCACGCCAGCCTTCTCTTTGATGCCGAAAATGGATGACAGTGATCGTCCATATGTCTCTTTTCTGATGTGCTGCGTGATGACTTCGCCCCACTGGTTCTCAATGATGACCCAGTCTGCCTCTCGCAGTGGCGCGGGCGAACCAACAAGCTTTATATGCCACCGTGGAACCCATCTCAGTAGTAGCCATCCAATGCCCAGCGTGCATACCGAGAGCGCCATATACACGACGAAGCCGATATACGACGTCTTGAATCCAACGATTACGATCGTTAGATCTTCAGTGAGGATGTAGATTTTCTGCTGCTGTCGTCCATCTCTTGAGCGGCGCCCGCTGCCTGTACTACTGCTCGACGAGATACGTCTGAGGAGCAGTGGCCTCTCCACGCCACCATTAGAGCTCGCAATACTGCTCTTCCTCCTGCTGCTTGTCCTGCTCCTCGCCGCTCCCATCTCCAGATCGGTATCCTCATCCGCAAAGCCATCGGGCATGGCTGAATCGCCGTCCATGGCGTCGGTAATAGCGTCCTCATCCAGGTATATCTCGCCCTGCTCCTCATCGCCTCCCTGCTGCTCATCCTCGTCAAAGAACTGGAAGCTCGCCGTACTGTCTGAGCGAAACCGTCGGTGGGAGAAGGCAGACACGCTCGTGGGCACGCTCTCGGCCAGCGGGCCGGAGAACATCTCGTCTGTGGCCATTTCGACATCCGTCATGAAGCTAGCACTGTAGTGCGAGACAAAATATGTGGTTAGCCGTGGTTGCACGCTCACGCCCGTCTATCGCGCCTTCCATTCTGGTGATGACTGCATCACCGCAATCCGCGCTATACGTGAATACCAAGACGGCAAACTCACTCGCTGAGATTAGAGCCGCGTCTATACATCATGCTACTCCTCCTCCTTCGTCCAACACCATCCACAGCAAAGCTGCTGCGGCGGCTATCCGCAATCTCATCTTCGTCTTCGGGACGAGACATGGTCACAAGAGCAATTGCGCCCTCCGTCGTGGCGACTTATCGCATATCGTGCAAAGACAAGACGTGTGCTAGCAATGGACAATGCTAGCTTATGGAGAAGAAAGGAAAGGGACGAGACGCAGGCACGGAAAGTCTATCGAATCAATGTGGTTGGTGTTGGAGCTAGCTGCAAAAGCACGGATTCGCAGATCGCGGGATGTGACCGCGACGATGTCATCGCCTGGAACGGGCCATTGCCAAGCGAAGACCTCGACTCCCCAATCCAACTCTTATGAGAGCTGTCGACAAAGCTCGACGAGATGTTCACATTGATGGTAGATGTCATCGGAGGATGCGAAAAGAGAGCTATGTCTTGTCGTCTGTCACGTGATTGTTCGCTCAGTCCAGAGACTCGAATACTGCATGGCTTAGAGATGAGAGATGCACACGAACTCATGTCAAAGGTGTGATCTTTGAATTCGCATTCAGGGTTATGATCCAACCCGACTAATGCTGATGGGTACCTCGCCTTGAAAATTCAGCCCTTTCGCATTCCCGAGACACCAGCCCAAATGAGTTTATAAAGACGAGATTGTGTCTTCTCGAGCATAGTACAATCCCATTCATCTCCTGTGCACACATGGCGTGTTGGTGTATGTGACTTCTGCCATGCTTTTTCCATCATCCATTCATCATCTTGCTCTGCGATCCATCTCTCCTCCAGCGTTGTCTATATGTTGCTTGGGTACAGCATGACACGGACGGATGCGCCTGTCGTTCTTGTTAGTCTTTGCCCCACTCGTAACTCAGAACTAGTATGAGGATAACAACGCACCGAAAGACTTTGGCGGGAGGTTGTGACGGAATTGTGCGCGGACGACACCAGAGTTGCCGTGTGTGCGGGTGATCTTGCCCCAGATGACTCGGAACTTGCTGCCTCGGACCTCCTTCTGTGCGCGGTAGACATATGCGACCTTCTTGCCCAGGTAGAAGTTTGCTGCCTCGGTGGTGCTGACGCCTGTAATACTCTCTTAGCATTGTCCTTGCCATCCACCTTCATCGAAGGATAAACGCACCTTCCAGCTGGAGCAGACTCGTGTTTGGGTTGGTGTTGCGCTTCGCCCTCTGGTACGAGATGTGGCGTCCTATTTCCTCTGGTCAGTCTCTTGTGCTTCATGCCATCTGTTTGTGCTCGCTGCTGAGCGCTGCAATGTCTGCCGGCTCCGCTGCCATCTCTCCAAAGTCAATTCTGCCTTCCACGACAGCCTCCAACTCTTGCCAATTCACTTGTCCCCGACATTGGCTTCCTCCTCTTCATAAGCGATCGAGAATATTGCGGCTCTCTGCGAAGCGTGATGGCTGTTGTTGCTTACCCTTGACGTATACTGAAGAGGACAATGTCAGTGACCAAATTCTCGCATCTAAATTGCGCATCCAAACTCACATCTGCTACCGGCCTCTGGCATCTTGACTGAAATTACGCAGTGATTGCACCGCGCAAATTGTGTCTGTGTGGGTTAGTGGGAGGTTGAAGTTGATTTCGCCGGTTGATGCTCGTCGAATGTGTGTGTGCATGGGTGGATTTTGCGAAGTGTGTCTTGGCAAGCGACGAGGCGCTAGCTCAACTTGGCTAAGCGTGAGAGTCACGGGGACAAAACTCATCTCTCCCAGATGGAGAGCTGCGACAAGATCTTTTCTGCAACATACAAGGACACTTCTGAACTGTTTTCAGAAATTGTTGATTTCATCGAGAACCAATTATTCATAATCACCCAATTGGTTCTCTTAAAAATCTATTCATCGCATAACCTCCAGGTGCTTCGGACTCTGCATATGCTGAAGGTGCACCCCATTGTATCTTCTCAGACTTCCGCTTCTGTCTCCGCTTTCTACAGCAGCAAAATATGAAAATTCCCATGCCAATCAGGAATGCGATCGCGAAGATGGCTCCTATCGCTATGCCAGCTTTCGCTGCTGTGCTCAACCCCGAGCCTTCGGATGGTTGAGTTGTGCCGACTGTACCTCCGCCGGACACTGGTGTACCATCACCGCTGCTTCCACCTGAAGACCCAGATCCAGACCCTCCAGGGGATCCGCCAGCTCCGCTCGTATTCGTTGCTCCGGGGAATGCAACAGTCGCTGCATTCGTTTTGCCAGCTATGGTCGTACGATCATTAGCTCAACTATACACGTTCTGCGTAGTGAATACAACTCACTCGCGCCAGACGTCGGCTGGGCAAAGGCTTGTATGATGCCTCCAGTAGCACTGCATGCGAAGCTGAGCACTCCAGAAGTCTCGGCCTTATCGGTCACCAGCATGAATCCAACACAAGAGGGAGCCGCAGCGTCACTATCCGACCAAAGTCAATAACATACTGCCATGGAACTGACGGTATAGAACTTGGAGACGCACCACTGGAGATAGGACGTCGCCAGCGACGAACAGACTTCTGGCATGGCGCAGACCGTTCCAAGGAAGTCATCGCAGAATCCATATGCGCCTTGGCAACTTCTGCCGTCGCAACAGCCAATGTACGGAAAGCCTACTAGTACGCCAAAAGTCATCGATGGTGTAAGTGTGCCGGGACATGATAACGGCATATCTGCATATTGTCAGCTAAGGACACGAGTTGTCGAACGAGCTCGCATACTCTGGTTGCCGTTGGCATATCCCCATACATACCCATCGCGCTTTGCTAATGCTGGAGCTGGGGTAATTTGCGGGTCCATCTTGCTTGGAATCGATCTTGAAGTTATCGGAACTCGTCCGGCGGGGGAGCGGGCATTTTTGAGTAGAGATCTCTGAACTCCACGCGAGGAGTCGATCACACAATCTAGACGCCGGGGTCAAAGTCGGACGGACATCTCCATGCTACATGCTACAGATGTACAGATTGGGAGACAATGTATTCTTGGATCAGGCTGAAGATGTCCCCCTGAGTTCACGGAATATGCCGTCCGCAAGCGCTACAGAACAGGGCGTAACAAGCCGCCGCGGCATCGCTTGTTTTGCCAATAAGCAAGACTCCGAGTTTCAGCTTCCCTCTCGCTTCGCCTACGCCATCGAATGCATTGATCTAGAACTTGGTGATGAGGGCGAGGTCGTGCATAAAGCTGAGAACATTTGACGCAGGAGTCTATCGTGAGGCTTGGCTACCGCCAATCAGGACATCAGCTTTGTGTCGCGCCGTGGTACACAGAACCTCGAGATATCCCGAGTATGCAGGCACTCCATACTGTTCGAGCGCCGAAGGAAACAAGTCGGATCAAGATTCTTTAATTTTGTCCTCTGCCGCATCTTGAGGGATCTAAAACATCTGGTCGAGTTTCTCCGAAGGACGTTCAATCGCACCAAGCTATCGTCCATTCCAGCCAAACCTCACCATGGCGAAGCATCGTCCAAGCCTCCTATGTTTTGATGGCGGAGGAGTGCGTGGTCTCTCTTCGCTCTACCTGGTGAAGCAGCTCATGGAATCAATTGACCACGAAGATCCACCAAAGCCGTGCGAAGTTTTCGATATGATCGGCGGCACCAGTACCGGCGGGCAAGTCTTCCATCGCACCTCCAGGGGTTTCTTCGCTGACATTGAATATAGTCTCATCGCGATCATGCTCGGACGACTTGAAATGTCAGTCGAGGAATGCATCGAGCACTATCTCACTCTCTCCAAAACCGTGTTCAAGCGTGAGCATTACCTGCCTGTAAAGATTAATGGTCGCGTCCAAGCTCGCTTCAGAACATCGGCTCTCGAAGATGCGATCAAGAGAATGGTCACAGAAAGTCATCGTGTTGGGGCGGAAGGAACAGGTGTGGAGACTCGTATGCGCACCAAGTCTAAGACAGCTTGCAAAACGTAGGTGGTCGGGTCCTCCGTAATGCTTGTTGACCTGATGGGATATAGATTCGTGGTTGCTGTGTCCGAACGATTCGCCGATGATCACGCCATCTTCTCAAGCTACAGTCGCCCACGAGAAGCGGCCAAGGATCTGTTCGATAATGCTACCATTTGGGAAGCTGCTCGAGCAACGTCGGCTGCATCGACCTTCTTTGACCCCATCAAGATCGGTAACCCACCTGTGAGTTTCGTCGACGGTGGTGTGGGGCATAACAATCCTGTACCCGTGCTATGGGACGAAGCTCGCACAATTTGGGGAGGTCGTGACGGTGACGAACTTGAAGCATGCCTACGCGTTGTCGTATCCATTGGCACAGGTCTATCCTTGCCTGGACGACTTGATGGGAATCTTATAGCTGTTCTTCAGACACTGAAGGACATAGCTACCGAGACCGAAAAGACAGCAAAGAAGTTTGTGCAAGACCACAAGCGTCTGGCCAGGGAGTCTCGATATGTGCGCCTCAATGTCACGCAAGGACTTGACAATGTTGGTCTAGAAGAGCATGAGAAGTTCTCGGATATCCGAGCAGCAACGATTCGGTACGGGCAAGATCCCATGGTTGAGATGGCACTGGGTCGCTTTGAGGAGACGATGATGGAAGTAAGACAGAACGCACTGGTGACCAGTAAGGGCAAAAGCAAATCTCGATTCTCGGAAGACATTGTCTCATCCTAGTTAGGATCGAATACACCCGCCAACAAACTTGATGCGTCGCACATCAGCGTGACAGAACTCCATCCACCAGAGTATGCGACATTGAGGCACTCCCGTGTTTCCTCCTCCAAATACTACACTCTCGACTCGTCGACGAAGTATTTCGCCAATAGAACGCGTCATAGTGTGCCAGACTGTTACTGGACCCACCTGACGCCGGATGCGATGATGGTCTATGGCCAAATGCACGAGGCATGCATTGCGCAGTGTGGTAGATCAGATGGTTTGCTAGATTGTGAGAGTAATACCTGCCTTCATACGACTCAAGCTGACCATAACGCAGTTGCCACGTTTTCAAGCCAATTCACAAACCGTAATCCAGACATAGACCTAGTCCAAAGATGCTGGACGCGCCTAGCAGCGACGTTGAACACGCCTCTCGACCGCAACTACGTCCTCGCTGTGACGTACATGGTTCACATCGAAAGTATGCTCGACAACGAGCACCTCGAGTTCGTTATGGGCAGGCCTCACATCTCGGACCGCAGACGTAAGATCATCGACCATTTTGGCGAGTGGGTTGAGTGCCATTGCCGTTGCGGCCGTCTGTGGAATTATGCAAACAGAGGGTCCGGCATGCAGAGAGATGTCAACAGTAAGCGAAAATGCGAAGTCGATCGTTGGATGCGCGCATCGAAGATGAAGAGATGGCTGTACCCCAGAGGCGAGGAACTGGAGGCGCACAATCGCGGACAGTGGTTCGGTCGCATTTCCCGGTGAGCATTAGACCAGATGAGCGCATCTCAGGCGCACGCTTCTTCTCCGAATTATGTATTATGTACACCGGGGGTATCAAATGCTTTCTACAGGCCATTTATCCTCTTCTGCGCTCCCATCGCGTCACCTTTCCCAAAGAAATTGATCAACAAAACATTAGGATTCCGTCCGTGCTGGTTCTTGCACAAATCGGCATGCGCTCCAATACTCCCTTCGCCCGTCACCGCATTCGTCTTGTCCAGTTTCATCCGATCTGGAACGGTGATATCCGTGAAAGGAATCTTCACATCCAGGTAGTGATTCACGAGATTCATACTCGACTTCCCTGACGCGTCGAGCTTGTTCTTGCGGTCGATCTTGCACTGGTTGAACTTCGGGTCGAGGGTGTTGAAAGGCGTTTCCCAGTAATAGTTGAATTGATCGAGGAGATATGGGACGGACTTCTCGTCTGCACCGTAGTCTAGAAACTGTTAGCCATTCGTTCAGCGTCGCGTTTGCCGGACTCACCGATGTACGTGACGAGACGCTGGTTCTTCTCGATCATCTCTCCCAATGTCGGCCACTGATCCATCGGCAGTGTGTTCGGACTCCCTGCTGGCCTGAAAGACATCTTGTCCAACCCCACGCGCTTGTAGATGCCATCGAAAGTGCTCATCGGCGCGTTGTCGGGGTTCGTCAAGAGCAGTGTGACCACTTCTCTCGGGTTCTTGTCCATGAATTCCTTGACTGTCTTCAAGAAGTCATCGACCAGTCCTCCAAATGCCAGCGCACAGTTGGTGTGGCACATCGCCATCACATCGATATCCCCGATGTCGAACTTGTGGGTTTGTGATTGCAGAAATCGGATGCCGCCAGCCAGTTGATCCTTGACGGACTTGATCTGGTTCTGAGACGGCAGATCGCCAACAAATGCAGAGTTGTGATTTCCGATGAAGGTTACCTCGGAGTATTTCCTCGAGCAGAGCGCTGCATGACCATTGCAGAGAGGCTCGCGCTGGATCAGCGACCAGACCTTATCAAAGATAGGCAGCGCATTCGTCTGAAGTACAAATGTAAAGAGCGTTATCAACAAAGCACCAAAGACCTGCATGGTGGATGCTGGGGTATATATCGTAGGGTCTATCTAGGAAACGAATGGCTCTGGCAGGTCAAAAGAGCAAGAAGAAACGAAACAAATGCTACCACATAACGAAAGTGATATATGAACAACGACGGAAGAAGAAAAAGGTCATGGAGTGTCCATGAGCAAGCACAAGACCTGTAATATAGATCAAGCGACCACCTACTGAAAGTACACTGGACAGCCGAGCATGGAAGAGCGAGCCCAGTCTTCGCTCGGCAGCGGCGCCACGCCCGAGAGGCTTGAGACGGATGACATCCCCAGATGACCAGTGGAGCCTGCTCCCTCGATCAGGGAGCCACCAGCATCGCTGTTGACCCGATTTGCGTAGGCATGATTCTTCTGGCACAGTGTGTTTTATGGTTTCAGCGATTTAGAGTGCGCCGTCAGGGTCGCGATCGCATGTGGTGAGCCCTGACAGCAAATGATTGGCTGGTCTGGGATTAGATGCCGAGTGGCTTGCCTAAATTAGGCTTAGCATGCTCAGGGGAAAGCCCATGTTGGCGGCGGCACATGGAACGTCGAACCCTCACTGGCATCTCTCACTTGATTTGCAACCTTGGAGAACGATGCTGAGAAGTCGAAAAGGATTTGCGGATTTGTCTGCGAGAACGAGTCGCGTGAGTCGGTGCCAGGAACGTGATCGCGGCGGCATCTCCGTTCTCGAGAACGTGGCACCGTCACATCGCACCAAAACCGATCTTGAATGACTGATACTTCATTGAGGACTCCCATTGTGTCTTTGTCGGTTGACGCGAATGGGTCTTTTTGAAGTCATTGTCCGTCCAAGGACATTGATCCTGTCACAGCAAAGCTTCCAGCGCGTCGAAATCTCGAAACATGAGTTTGCGATGCACGCTCACCTTCCGAAGACTGTGCCACAAGTGTGACAATCAAATCCGTCTGATTGCGATTTGAAGGAAGACCGATGACTCTGCGTTCAATCTGAAAGGTCCACGACAGGTCCATGGACAATCAGATGAACAAAGTCATTGAAAGTGAAAATTAACTTCGTGCGGTTCCAAAGTGATTATATCGCCACAAGATAATTCTTGCTGTAATACTTACCTGCATACTCACGACAGCGAACGTCATTGACCTACTGCCGCAGGTAACAGACGACAACCGGATCACGCGTACACGCTTGCAAGCGGCCAGGTTGCCAGGCTGGCAACTGACACTCGCCTCAAAAGAAACATACTTTAACGTAGTCACGACCGCCAATGCTTCCGCGACGACAGAATGTCGAGCCCAGAAAACAACCCGTTCTCAGATGAGCTACAAGTGGACACACCGCCTTCATCGAGTTCAGCTCAGACATGTTTCAGCAACCATACACATCCGCCGTCGCCATCACCGAGCTTGAAGACTCGCTTAAAGTCACGACTCTCACGTAGGACCCCCCTTGAAGCTCGAAGAGCTCGTTCTCGTCGCCTCACATCAGCCTTCTCCCAGGACGAACCGGAGCACAAGTTTGAACCCAGACATGATTACGAGGATTGCCTGGTGCATGATGCCTACGAGGACGCGAATGTTACTGCCCAACAGCAGTACAAGGGGCGACCGGCGGATAGTGGCCACGACCAGCGTCAGCATCAGCATCAGAAATCAGAAGGTCCGAGGCCATTCAGTGTCGGCTATGTGCGTGAAGCGCTGAAGAAGAGGCGTGCGGAAAGGCGCGAATCACGACCAGATGCCGAGAAGCTTTCAGCGGAACATGTGCTAGCGGCTGCTACATTCAGTGGCCACTCCGCCCCGCACGAGCCTGTGCTGAACGGAGGACGATCCGGTCCGGAGGCTTTCGTACGGAATCGCCATCAACCTCTCGTTCCCGCGCTAAAGGCGACTGAAGACCCGGTTGTTATCTTCGAGGTTCACCACCAATATCGAAAACTCATAAGAAATCTGCTCCACAGCTACACTCAAGAGACCATACCCGAACCATACTTCATCATTCTGGCAGATGCCTCGTTCGTACCTGCTGGGTTGACTGACGAACAATTGGAGGACGCCGGTTTCTTTGGCTCGTGGACGGGTCAGGTCAAACCACTGGGATGTTTCTCTGGTGTCGTGCTCACCGTACTAAGCTACAATTCGAATGGTCAGAATGGCCTGCTTCGTAGTCCGAAAGACGCTCTAGGGTCGGATGTCAGATTCTTTCATGCTCCATTTGCGACCACTCAAATGTTCGATGGCATTTCCCTTCTCATTTCAGATCCATCCTTTCTGCGGCTGAAGCTCGAGATAATCGCTACTGAATCTCCAACGCTTCTTCGACGCGTGACAAGGTGTTGTCGGGATTGCAGTTCAACAGGACATCCGGTAGCGCTGGCTTTGAGATCGCTCCCGAGTCACGTCTGTGAGACGTTCCGAGCTGAAGCCCGGATCTCAGCAGCCAGACTCTACATGACATCGTCTGTTGTGAGACTAGGCAAGATGGATCGGTGCCATGTGTATAATGGCTGGCTATTCCTGCTTCAAGACATTCTCCATGCAAACGTGTTGGACCAGACAGAGGGGTCTGAAGACAAGCTAGGCATGAGCTGGCGGGCTAGACACAAGAGCCTGCGAGGTCTGGCAAGAACCAGTCTTTTAGCCGAAGTACAGCAATGGCTGGATGAGACGCCTGCAAATGGGCATAGTCCAGATCTTGCTACATTCAAAGCGCAATAAGCGTTTAGATTCAGCAGGAAGGAGTGACTTGCGATTTGGACTATTAAGTTTTGATCTTACAGACTCAACATTGAAGAAGCTTGTGCGACAGCGAATGAGTGTCCTTCTTGATCCTCCTCTGGTCGTCCTGACCCTTCATTACAGATGTAGTAATATATGTCTCGACACGAAGACCACGTGTAGTCTTTGGCTCCCTCCCACTCGAAAAAATGCAGATAGCCAAAAAAAAGTCGAATGATCCAACAATGCGATGCAAACGCCGAAATATGACCCAGATGATAAATAAACAGCAGCAGCGAACATGACCTCGTGCTGGAGCTGTCTACCAGCTCAGGACAAAGCCAACAGCAATAAGAATTGCCAGCACACTGCCGCCTAATCTCTCTGGATGTATCTTGACGCTGCCACTGGAGCCAGCACTACCACTTGTGCCTTGCGAGAAGCCTGAGCTCTCACCTGCACCTTGTGGCGATTGCGATTGTGCTCCAGATCCTGAGTTTGTGCCCTCGTTGGATGGGTCGTCGTTCCTTACACCTGCGCCAGAGACTCCTGGAATGCTCTCTGGCGTTGAGCTGGGCTTCGATCCGGTGCCTTCGGGGTCGTAGTCGGGGTTGTCGCCGGACGCATACAAGGACTTGAGAATCACAGACTTGCTTGACAGCTCAATGGTATCGTTCGTGCCCCTTCTGTCGGTGTACAGATAAGTCTTCGATCCACTGCCCTGTGCGCCAGTGGGAGGATCGTAGCACTCGACCGTGATGTCATTGACCATGGCATAATAGTAGCCATTCTGCATGTATGGCGAGTTCCAGTCGATCAAACCACCAGCCCAATCAATAGTACCCTTGCCATTCGTTGGCAGACCTGCTGGCCAGAGCGAAAGCATGATTCTGGCGGGTGTTTGCGGGTATGCGTATGCGTTTGCGGTATCGTTCCAGGTCTCTGATCGCTTGACTGTGCGCTGGAGCTTGCCGTCCACCAGCCACTTCAACTCATCTGGAGACCAATCGATCGTGTATGTGTGCGTCGTCTGCACCGTGTTCGAAGCAGAGAGGTTGCGACCGTTGTTGTCTGTGCACTTGCATTAGTCGATCTGCATGCGCGCCACAGTAATACAGAAACTTACAGTTCGTGATACCCTGGAAGTAGTAATTGGACTGCACATGCTCCGTATCCACACCAATCCACTCAAAATCGATTTCGTCCTTAGCATCGCTCATAAGAATGAATGCAGTCACCACACCAGCACCCTGACTCGTTGTCATTGTCGCTGAGACCTTGCCATACCATACATAGTGCGTGCTTGCGAGCAATGTTCCAACAGTATCTGGCGCCATAGTCAAGAGAAGTGCCTCATCGTTGTACGATACAGGCCTTCCACTGGACATCCAGTTCGCTTTTGACGCATCACCGAGGTACTTGGCGATATCTGCGACATCGTCGAGCGAATCGAGCTTGTAATCTGCGGACTTGCATTGTGGGTTTGGCACGCAGGAGTCGAGGCTGTGAGAGAAAAGTGGATCGCATCCACCGAGGCAGTATGCGCCAACACCGCATTGTCCGTATGCTGTGCGATCTAATCAGTACCACATTCACAGATCAGCGTTCACGATCCGTACCTGAGCAGCAGGGTGAGTCTTCAGGACAAGGGCTGCCAGGGCCGCATTTTGGAATATTGCTGTTTGGAATCTGGGCGTATACGGAAGATGCGAGGAGCGCAGCCGTTGCTGCAGCCAAAATTCGAGTCATTGTAGAAGAATAATGCGACGTCGTCGAGCGGCCGCGATCGATGGCGTATGAGATAGCCTTATTACAGCGCGTATAGGCGCGGACCGGGATTCCAAGTCAAGATTTCGCAGAGCACCTCCCAATTTCCAAAGATGATGCCCTTTGCTCTTGCCTCGACTTCCGAATCGAGATCTAAGTGGCGATAATTGTTTCGACGCTGGCTATTTCCGTTTTGCGTGAATTAGAAGCGACAGATCGAGGGCTCCAAGGGGAGATCCGGGCGCGAACGATGGGAGGAGTTCAAGAGCGATCGGCTGAAACGAAGTACGTAGGATACAAGAATTCAGAATGACGCGAAAACAAGAGTACACACACAACAATCCCTAAAGAACGGGGATCGAAGGTTCCTGTAACGAAGGTTAGCTGTTGGAATGGAAGAGCATTGGGCGACAGCGCAAAGAAGAGACAGGACGTTGGAAAAATCGCCCCAAGCGTTGGCACCCTTCCCTAGTACGTTCAAGCAGGGTTAGAGGCAGTGCTATGAAAAGCAGGAGAAGACCCAACGCTATGCCGCTGAGGGATGTTGTTAAGACTGATGAGGAATGGTATACTCCCGCGCAAGACGGGATTGGTGCACTGACGCGCGGCGCGCATGATTCTATGACATGCAGCATTTTTCCGGCCGGCTTGTGGTGTAGAAGGGTCTTCCCTAGTGGTGTTAACCTTTTGCAATAGGTCTTTTCGGTCTTGGTTTTGCATGTTGAACTTTCAGATTTCTTCTAGAACAGCGCATATGCAGCAGAGCGTCTTCATGCTCAGTTGCACAACATCACGGGTCCGACCAAGTAATTTCACACATCCCTGCCCTGTCTGCCGTTACGGGCGTCGATCCACTCGATGGCGTTCTTCCCCACAAAGTCTTCGATGCGGTGGAACGATATCGTTCAACTTCGAGATCTGGTGTCATGTCCGCTGATAGAAAACTCAAGATGTGTCCGTCACAATGTCTTTATAATCAAGACGTTGACCTCCCGTCCCAGTTGGATGATGTTGCGGCAGAGGATTGCCCTTGAGCTTAGCGATGATCAGAAGGATTAATGAGCACATCCGGTTCCTGCATGCCGATGTGGTGAGAGCACGAACAACTTGTCGAGGTCGCTCCCGCAACATATCCATACCATTCAGCACAAGCAACGGCAGTATCAGGCCCCATTTTATGAGCAATAAATGGTGAAGTGACCGAGAGAAGGTGCTTAGCCGAATACATCACGTGACCTGGATCATCATGTAGACATTAGCTGATCAAGAAGTGAATCCAGCAGACTATATCGATA
Source organism: Scolecobasidium constrictum UM 578 (assembly GCA_000611715.1). Classification (NCBI taxonomy): domain Eukaryota; kingdom Fungi; phylum Ascomycota; class Dothideomycetes; order Venturiales; family Sympoventuriaceae; genus Scolecobasidium; species Scolecobasidium constrictum. The sequence goes on from AZYM01000234.1 coordinate 128,234, forward strand.
TGCATCTGACGAGATTCTAATGTTGTGGCAGTAACATTCCTGAACACGTCTTTATTCAGACGCAGCCGATAAGCCGATGAGCGGACGAAACCAGCTTTCTTGTAGACAATAGCAACCGGGCTTACCTTCTCATGTGCCTGCAGTTAAGCTCTCGTGATCTTTACTGCATCACGTTCCACTCGAGTTGCGCTTGACTTTGTCATTGGATCTCGAGTATGGACTTGCTTCACGAGCTTTCATGTGCTTTATGAAACTCGCAAGGCTGAGACGGACGCTAGTCCTATTTTTACATTGGCCACCCGAAAAGCGGAAGGCGCAGCAGCGCATCCTCCCTGTCTCCTCATGTTTCTCAGGCCAGGGCTGAGTGAACACGCAAGCTGAGCCGACTCTTTTAAAACCAGCGATCTCTCCAATTTAATGTGAAATCTTGCCTTGCGTTCAGTCTCTCGCTAAGTTGCTACTTCACATCAAGCACACCATGGCTCCGTTTCCCGAGTTCGACGCTAAGCCAGCAGTACACCATCTCGCGCGCCGTGATCTGAGTGTCAACAATTCTCAAGCGGTGACGTTGGGTATTATCGCGGTATATGTTGTCGTAATTGCCTTGCTATGGAACATTCCATATGTGCGCAATGTTCTTTGGCCTTTCAAGGTAAGACTTTGCACTTGCCTTGACCGCTCGACTATCAGGCTGACTGTCTCCTCAGATGCTCACGATCGCTTTCCATGAATTCGGTCATGCCTTCGCCGCCGTTTTGACTGGCGGTAAAGTCGAGAGCATCTCTCTCGACCCAAATGAAGGCGGTGTGACCCACATGCGAGGCGGAAAGCAGGCCATAACCCTTCCCGCTGGCTATCTTGGGTCGTCCATCATTGGTGCCCTTTTGATCTTTGCGGGCTTCAACATCGTTGCATCCAAGGTCGCCAGTATCGTGCTTGGCGTTTGCTTTCTGCTGACGCTTTGGTGGGCTCGAAAAGACTGGCTGACCATCATCACAATCCTGCTTGCCGTTGGACTGCTCGTGGCATGTTGGTTTATCGCCCAAGCCCAGCCTTTGAGGTTCGTCGTGTTGTTCATTGGCGTGATGAGCAGCTTGTACAGTGCATGGGATATCGTAAGTTCGAGCCTTTCATCAACCACCATTTTTCGAGCTGACAATTTCAGTGTGACGACCTCATCTTGCGAAAGGTCAATAGCTCAGACGCTAGCGTGTTTGCGAAGCGGTATGGTGGATCATCTCGATGCTGGGGCATCAGTTGGGTGATTGTGTCGATTTGCTTCATGGCTATCGGCATCATAGCTGGCATCGCGGCCTTCAGACAAGACTGGGACCAGCAGAGAAAGGACTCTCAAGGCTTCATTCCGACATGATGAGGAGATCTGAAGTCAGCGTCTCGCGAGAACTAGCCGCAGCATGAGCGATAGACTTGGTGTGTCGAGCATGTTCGCAATCAGCGACTTCGAATGAGGAATTGCAAATGCCAGCCTTCGCGACTAGGCATGAGGCAAGACCAGAGGTCCATCAGTCCAAGGCAAAAGTGACCAGACAACGCGATCTCTGGGGCACAAGGCTGTGTTCAGGTGTCCTCCTTGGCTTCACGGGACATCCGGACGCCAATCACTCCGAGGCATGCAACCAGTACGGGAAGTCCCAGGGCCCATTTTGCGATCGATCGAAGTGTCGCTCGCTCCGAATCGGGGATGGATTGAGGTCTCCGAAATGCTTTTGCAGACTCTGTCAAATTGTCGCTGTTCAGCTCAGATATAAGGAGACCAAAAGACATGCCACTGATTCGGGGCTTGTGTTGAGCATCCGACATCTTGAGTTCTGGCTTGCCTCCGATGCGGAATTGAAATGTCGCTGGAGAAGCATGTAGAGCTTGCCGCCGAATGTAGCTAGAGTGCGAATGCCATTTCGAGATGCCACGACGATTCATGAGCTGGGTATTGTACATATTTCGTGTCATTTGTCAGCACTCGCCTTTCTCCATGCCATCGGCGGAAAGCTCGAGCGGCGGTGTGAGAGCGTGCAATCTGCCTCTCAGGACGACTGACCACAATGTTTTCCTGTTGCACTGCGCACTTGCCGAAAATGTATGACGTCTTACAAGCTAAGGTAAGCGCTTACTACAAGGAGAATGGGCTTCCGCGGTCGCCAACCTCGTCTCCAGCGACATTCATGCAACGATGCACCGCCCAACCAATCAATAGACCAGAGAGTCCTCGGCCGACTTGAGAACCTCATGGTGGGGCGGAACTGGGTGTCGGTCGCCTTGCAACGTAAGCCGGCTTCGCTGAACACTGGCCCGCTAATCGAGCTACACCCTCTCAGCGATTTGACTGTCAGGGATTCCTGCCTGTCTCGTTGATCATAATGATCCAGATGTCCATCGCACAGATCATATAAACATTTCGACTTCCTCATTCTCGATAACTTGATAAACAAGCCTGAGTATTTCTCATAATGGCAGACGAGATCGCCGCACTCAAGCAGCTTCAAGCTGGACTTAATGCGTCGTTTGAAGCTCTGTATAATGCGAAAGATGCGAAGTCAAAGGCAGCTGCGAAGGAAGGACTCATTGGCTTGTCATATGCAACTGCTGGAGCTGCGATGGGACCAGCGGTCTCCGTCATGTCATTGAGTGCTACTGTATGCCAAGCTTGTCGTTAACGATGGCGAGACTAACAGATGGATAGCCTGTCAACTATATGGCCATTCGAATTGCCATCGATCTCAATATCTTCGAGCTCGTTGCACAGAAGTCGCGGACGCTGGATGACCTTGCGCAGACAACTAAGGCAAATGCTAGGCTCATCAAACGAATCTTGCGTCTGGTCACCGCAGTTGGCTACCTGCAGCAGAAGGAAGTCGATAAGTGGGAAGCTACGCCCCTAACGAATGTTCTTGCCTCCCCTGTCTTCCGGAATTGGTTGATTGTCCATTACGATGACCGCATGAATATCTATGGCGATTTTCCATCGTGGCTCAAGAAGCATGACTACCAGACCAGCTGGGTGGACGACAAGGACAATATCTCGAACCAGATCTACGGCACAGACATTTGGTCCTTTTATGATCAGCATCCAGAGGTAGCCAGGCAATTCGAGTCAGCCATGTCTATCCAGGAGAACTTCCCACCCGAGATGACGCCGGCATATCCTTTCGCTGCTGGTTTTGATGGTATCAAAACGGATCCCGAAGCGGTCACTTTTGTGGACGTCGGTGGAGGACGAGGTCAAGCTATCAAATCTGTAAAGAAAGCGTATCCTGGAGTGCCTGGAAGATTCATTGTTCAAGATCTACCGTTCACAATCGAGAAGCTGGATCAGAGCGAGCTCCAGAAGGAAGGTTTCGAGGCTATGCCGCATGACTTCTTCAAGCCGCAGCCAGTGAAGGGCGCCAAGTTCTATCATCGTAAGTGTCACAGCATGCTCAGCAGATCAGTACTGATATAGATAAAGTCCGACGCATCTTGCACGATTGGAACGACGAGCAGGCACTGAAGATTCTTGCTGCTACGCGTACGGCTATGGATCCATCTTATTCACGACTTCTGATCGGCGAATTCGTGCTGCCTGATGTCAGTCCTGGACCCACGGAAACATCGGTCGATCTCATGATGATGACGACGTGCGATGGTATGGAGCGGGCTGAAGGCGAGTGGCACGAGCTGTTGGGGAAAGCTGGCTTCAAGATTGAAAAGATCTGGAGAGCTGAAGTCGGTACTACCGGGATCATTGAAGCATCTTTGGTGTAAATACTGTCAGAAGAATACAAGCCGCCTGTAATCTCAGAGCGCTGAAAAGCACAATGGTCCATAATAACGACGTCGTTGCTGCACGCAGCCACAATACATGGATCTCTTCATCATTGTGCCCAACCGATCCCATTTGTTGCAAAAGTGCCGTCCAAATCACAGCCCACGCCCTTCTCATCGATTGAAGTCATATCCCATGTGGTGCCCCTAGTAGTGCAATCTGGTAGTGATGATCGTAGCAGCGTGAGCCGTTCACATCACGCAGTGACCACCAAGTTATAGAGATGATGCTGATGGCCAAGCTTCAAATAGCTTGCGCGCCTTGAAGTCCTCATAGACCATGTCGAACCACGCCTGTTGACCCTTGAGCGCAGCAACAGATCGGCCAAGATTGTTCTCCAGAGCCTCTGATGCCATCTCTGTCGCAATCACTTTGTTGTTCTTGATGCCCATCTTGATGTTACCACCCAGCTCTTCGTACCGGTCTCTGCAGTACTTGAGCCCAGCCTCCACGTCGGCTTGCTTCTCCTCCTTGGACAAGAGCTGCATCTGCCACTGATACTTGGTGTATGGATCTTGCCGCGGGTACTGATCAGACTTCTTCTGGGACGACATGATGTAGGATGTAGTGATAGCCGATGACGAAATGATGTTGTGCCTTTCGAGTGTTGGTCAGGTGCGCTGCAGAAGTGTTTTTGTCCGTCCTTGGCCGATGCGGCTGGTGGTAGAAGTCCTGTGCGCGAGATGATCTTGGTTTGCAAGTAGTATGTGTAAAGAAATTGTATCATCTAGGAGCTTGGTCTTAATGTTCAAGTGCCTAGCTGGTCACGCGCTATGTGCCTATTGTGCGCGCATTCAATCGGCATTATGACTATTGTTACTGTTGACAATCACCACTTTCGATCACGCTGTCACAGAAAGAGGCTCGCACGGTTCCGCATAGACACGCCTCGCGAGTGCGTCCAGAAGTTCGCCATTGTGCAGATGTCTAGAATATGACCAACAGCATCTCCAAGCTCTTTAGTATTCCGTGCGCAACAGCCAAAGTCACCGGTCGCGCATACATGTCAGCATGCTGGAGGTAAGCAGCGACAGAACGCATGATCAGCTCAGTTGCTCAGTGACTTGTCTGCGAAGAAATTAGCTATCCCAGGTACATCGCATGCAAAAGCCAAAGTTGGTGTTTTGTGGATGATCGTCGGAGTTGTTTTGGGGGCCCGAGACGTGCTGACATAGACTAGGCACTATCAGCAATACCCAATTAGATATTGTTATTATGCAACTTTCAGCCTTTCGTATGCAGACTGAAGTCCAACTGCGGAACGTTGATAGGTGCGCCGGGTGCATTCCATACACTAAACCTGGGGAGGACGAGTTTGGCGTCTAGATTACAGCATTTTTCGAGGCCGCAAGGTAGGTCGCGCTGATACTGCTTACAACGTCTATTGTCGGCGCCGAATCAACGCACTGCCCTCTCTGGGGCACCGTTCTTCAAAACAGCGGCAGCAGTACAAGTGTAACTTGAATCCAGTTTTCATGCACATTAGCGAATGGGACAACTTCTCTGCGACCTTTGACATCCATTCGAGTTCAACAAGCAGGATGTCGCTTTCTTCGATTCCCGGCCTCGGCAATGAGTTCCCCGGAGTCGCTCTGGTGACTGGCGCAGCCGGAAGCGGTCAGTCGTCTGAAGAAGCGTTGTGCAACGCGTGCTAATCAGAAAATAGGCATTGGAGCAGCGGTCGCGAAGGCGTTTGTGAATGGTGGTTGCAAATGTATAGCGATCACCGACATCAATAAAGAGAAGCTCGAGCGAACGCGCGAAGAGCTCACCCAGATCAACGGCGAGGTCGTGGTGCTGACAGCCGCTGGAGATGTTGCGGATGAGCGTTTTGTGAATGCCTTTGTCAACTCTGTAGTTGCTGAGACTGGCAGGATCGACTATGCTGTACGTGTTACATTTCGCCCATTCTCGGACTATTGACAAGCTGAAAATTCTTGCCAGGTCAATTGTGCTGGCATTTTGGGTAACAATCAATCGTCAACGAATACGTCGCTACCGGAATTCGATCGCATCAATGATATCAATTATCGTGGAATGTGGCTTTGCGCAAGAGCAGAGCTACGGGCCATGCTTAACCAGGAACCACTGCCAGATCCGATGGCAGATTCAAGGCGGCCGCCAACAAGAGCTGCCATTGTCAATATCGCCAGTCAGCTTGGTCTTGTGGGTAGACCGCGATGCAGTGAGTATCTGACTGGAGACGCTGCGCTGTGACTATACACTGACTGTATCCAGCCGCCTACTCAGCCTCAAAAGCTGCGGTCATAGCAATGACACGTGGTGATGCCATTGACTACGCTGAGCACGGAATACGTATCAACTGCGTATGTCCTGGAATTATTGACACGCCAATGACCACAAGTGACCCACGTGTTGCCAATATGCTGCGAGCTAGCGTATCAATAGCACCAATGAACCGAATGGGCCGACCAGAGGAAGTGGCAGATGCTGCTCTGTTTTTGTGCTCGCCACGGGCCAGCTTCATCCAAGGGACAAGTTTAGTTGTTGATGGAGGCTACGTTCTGAACTAGGTGATGGCTTACAAAAGTGGAGATGAATCGGACGAAAGTCATTGTTCATGAGCTTGTGTATTGCGTTGATAGCGGCATTGTCAGCTACCTAATCTAATAGCGGGAGTCGAAATATCTAATCCACATATACAAGGCTTATTCAGCCTTTCAAACGCCTTCGCAATGCTGAAAACAAATGCAATGATGAGAGAGACAGTATACCACCAAGCAATTATGTATGCTCCAAACTCTGCAAAGTAACGAGCTCTGCGTAGCGGCCCTTCTTTGCGAGCAGCTCGTGGTGATTGCCCTGCTCGACGATTCGCCCTTGATCGAAGACGTAGATGATATCTGCCTTCTGGATAGTGCTTAGGCGGTGAGCGACGGCAATGGTGGTCCGTCCCTTGGCTGCTGCGTCCAGAGCTGCCTGGACAACCTTTTCTGACTCTGAGTCAAGAGCTGAAGTGGCCTCGTCCAGCAGTAATATCTTGGGATTTCTCAATAGCGCACGAGCGATCGCAATGCGCTGCTTCTGGCCACCCGAAAGGAGTGTACCTTTGCTTCCAGCGATAGTGGCAAAGCCCTCACTGCACAATTTGTTAGTATCTACCATGAAACACGTGGCTTAGTCAACTTACGGTAGAGATGTGATGAAGTCGTAAATGTTGGCTTCTTTGCAGGCCTTGACAATCTCATCTTCAGAAACATCGTCGCGATCAGCACCCATGAGAATGTTCTCACGAATAGAGCCTTGGTATAGTGTGGGCTCCTGACTGACCAGGGCCAAGTAGCTGCGGTAGTCGTTGAGGTGCAATTTGCTTATGTCTTTGCCATCCACGAGAATACCGCCAACGACTGGGTCATAGAAGCGCTCGAGCAAGGCGATTGTTGTGGACTTGCCACATCCAGATGCGCCGACGAGGGCAATGTACTGGCCAGGCTTGACTGTGAGGTTCAACCCTCTAAGCACTGGTTGCTCTGGTCGTGTTGGGTAACGGAAATGGACGTCGCGGAACTCGATGTAGCCTTCGACACTTCCAACTTTCTCGCCCTCCTCGGACCAAGAATCAATGGTTGGCTTGCGGTCGAACAAAGTCTGAAGCTCCTGCGCAGCTTGCTTTGCCTTGCCCATATCTGGTGCGAAGGAGAAGATTGTGCCTGCTGACTGTGCGCCGAAGATGATGGACGAGAAGCAAACGAAGAACTGGAACATGGAGTACTCGAACTTCGCAATGAGCGTACCGCCGTACCAGAAACCTAGCGCGATGCAGAGGAAGACGAATGCTTGGGATGAGGCATACAAAGTCGAAGACTTCGCGACAGAGATCGTGCTTGCCCTCTTCTGTGCATCCAGCTGTTCGTGATACCGATCCCAGACGTCTTGCTCTCGAGTCAAAGACGCGACTGTCCGGATTGCAGATGTAGCCTCACAAGCATAACCAGCTGAACCTTCGTACGCCTTCTTAGCACGCGCTTGGAAGCGAGCCAGCATCCAGAACCGGGCAAAACCGCAACCGAGAAGGATTGGAATCGTGGCCGTGCAGACAAGAGCAAGTTTCCAGCCAATGGAGATCGAGATGACGATAGCAGCGACCAGAGTGGTGGAGACATTGACGATTGTGCCAAGAGTCTGTCCACTCAAGCCTGCAAGGTGCGTGACTGAAGTGGACAAGAAAGAGGTCAAGGCACCAGCGTTATTCTCCTCTTTGTCGAAGAATGCAATGTCCTGGCGAAGCATGGTGCGGAAAGCCTGATTACGAGCTCGATGGATGAGACGTTCAGATGCCGATCCAAAAGCCCAGCCCATGGTAGCCAGCGAGATGAATTGAGTTGCAGCAAGCATCAGGTACATGCCGGCCCAGAAGTTGATCTCGCTTCGGATTTGGCTGGGGTCTGGAAGAGAAAGCGCAGTAATGGCTTTCGCGAAGAACACAGCCTGAACAGGATTGCCACCTCCAGCGACGACCGAGCATAAGAAGCCAATGACCATTCGCAGTTTGTCATCCTTGTTGAAACTCCAGACCACTTTCATGAGCTTGCCCAGGGAGTACTCCTTCGCCTTCTCCTCTTTCCGCTTGGACAACTCGATGCTCGTGATAGACTTGCCAGTCTGTGAGCGAGCGAGCTTCAGTCGGCTCTGCTGGCTATCCGTGGATTTGACGCGAGTTAGTCTAGCATTGCCGCTAGACACAATTCGCTTCAGAGTGGACATATTCTCCTTCTCGTCAACATCTTCTGAAGAAGATGCTTCCACTTCCTTCTCGACAGCGACATCCTCATCGCTGATGTCCATGGCCTCGTTCTGCTGTTCTGCCGCGATACGTTGCGCTTCGACCAAGTTGAAGTATGCACCTTTGCGGTCCAAGAGATCATCATGTGTGCCTTGCTCAACAATTTTACCAGTCTGCATCACGACAATGTTGTCGGCATGTCTGATTGTGCTGAGTCGATGCGCAATGACGATAGTAGTACGACCCTGAGCAGCGCGATCGAGGGCAGCTTGGACGACACCTTCACTCTTGGTGTCCAACGCAGACGTCGCCTCATCAAGGAGGAGAACCTTTGGATCGCTGACGATTGCTCGAGAGATTGCAACACGCTGCTTTTGCCCACCAGAGAGCAGGAAACCACGCTCGCCAACAGCAGTTTGGTATCCCTCTGGCAAGGAAGAGATGAAGTCGTGCGCATTTGCCATTCTCGCGGCATTTTCGATGAGCTCGCGCTGCTTCTCGATGTCGCCGTTGTCGTACTTTGTTCCAAGCAAGCCGTAGCGGATGTTTTCGTAAATGGTTGTAGAGAAGAGTACAGGCTCTTGCTGAACAAGAGACACATTTCTTCGAAGCCAATGCAGATTGAGGTCCTTGACATTTTTGCCGTCGAGCAGGATCTCGCCACCGACTGGGTTATAGAATCGCTCGACAAGCCCAACAATGGTAGATTTACCAGACCCGGAAGCACCAACTAGCGCAGTCTGCTTGCCAGCAGGAATGTGGAGGCTGACATCGTCCATGACAACGACTTCAGGTCTTGATGGATAAATCATCTTGATACTTCGCAGCTCAATTGTACCCTCCATCTTTTCTGGCTGATGGCCTTCGTCCGAGTGAGGATCCATTGGCGACTTGCGCTCGATAGCAGCGAATATCTTCTGGCCAGCCGCTGTTGCTGCAGTAAACGCCTTCATGTTTGGTGCGACATTGCCCATGGAGAAAGCACCAATCATGACAGCGAACAGAACGGTCAACACGTCTGACACGGACATGTCACCCCAGACCAAGAACCGCGAGCCTTGCCAGAATGACAGAGCATAGTTGAGGTAGACCAAGGTCATCATTACAGCGATCATAATGCCCAGAGCAGTCTGCAACTTTTTGCCGTATTTCTCTGCCTCTTGCAAGTGTTTGTCGTACTGGCGCGCGAGCTTGTCTTGCGTGTTGAATGCGGTGGCGTTCCTGACCGAGCTGATGACTTCCTCCGCCACCGTGCCACCTTTTGCATATTCTGCTTGTGAGGCAGCCGTCCATTTGATAATGAATGAAGAACCGCCGCCCATGGTCAAGACGATAGCGACGACGATCGACATCAAGATCAGAGTGAGCTTCCAGTACTTGATGAACGCGATCACGAATGCCGCAATGAAAGTTGCAAAGGCATTGAGCGTGAGCCCAAACTTCTCCGAGATACCATCTTGGACCAGATTCGTGTCTGCTGTAATTCGAGTCGTGATCTCGCCAGCACCGAGTTTGTCGAAGAATGCGATGTTCTGGCTCAGCATAGCCTTGAGGTAGCGTTCGCGCACTTTCTGCGTGCAGTGCTCGCCGACATAGATGAAGCCGAGCGTGGAAATATACGTCGTCACCCATTCGCCAATTGCCAGATACACGAAGTAGAGCACCAGGTGTGAGAGTTCTCCTACGAAGTCGTCATAAGTGGACCTGCCATTGAAGTAGTCGGCGAAAAGTCCCGTGAGGTTGCCGAAAACAACTGTCATCAGAGGCATTGCCGCACCGGCAGCAATTGTGCATATGCAGCTGATGACCCATATTGTCCAATCTGTTCTTGACGCATATCGATACAATGTGAAAAACCCCACTTTCACATCTGGAATATCGACCTGTTCGCGGAGAATCGCAGCTTCATGCTCGGGAAGATGTCTGTACGGGTCTTCGCCGTCGCCAGCCTTCTCAACATCAACCACTTTTGAGTCGAGCTTGTGGACGTCGACAGAATCTGGCTGGTCCTGCGGAACTGGTGGTTGTATAGGTAGCGCAGCTGTGCCTTCTGTAGCACGTATCGCAGCCTTCTCGTCGATTTCTGCGCCCTCGGTGCCCGAATTTCTCTTGCTGGGTATGATTGATTTTAATGAGAAACGCGACCGCTTCTCGTCGTCAGCAGCCATCGCGCGTCAAAGGGAGCGCCTGAGCGCAATGTCGTTGCCACGTGCAAATCGCGTTGTGAGGAAAAGGTGGGTCGAAGGAATGCGATGTGCTGATGTCAGCAATTTGAAGAGTAGTTCTGTGTTTGCCTGCTTGGACCGCGTGTCAACATCAGGCAATGACGAAAAGACTGTGCAGAAGATACAAGGACGAGCCTTGAATTTATGAAGTTGAAAGAAAGCAAGCAGGCATCAGGATTAAAGAATAATAAGAAGAGGTGCGTGGCGTCATGAACGGGAGAGCGACATTCGTATATCGCATCCATGATTGTTCCACAACAATCTTTTTGGTCCGAGGGATCTCTGATGCGCCCACCAACGCCAGTTGTGCATGCACGATCTGCACAAGAGCTCGGGAGTTAGCCGGTCCGCGCGTGACTAGCACGCAGACAGCAAGTGGCTTACTCGCTTGTTTTGTCGTTTGAGGTTTGGTGTACGAAAAGGCGGGGCGGCATGGAAGCGAGATTCTTCGAATTTTCGGCGCCGAGGTCGAAAAAGGCCCTTGCCACAGTAAATCAAAAGCCCGACAGATGCGAGCCTCAATTTGATCGTGCAGAGCGGACCGGAATCGCATCCGGGGGTCACTGTACGCGTATTCCGCAGTATTAAGGCACATAGTCCTCAAGCAAAATGTACGTGGCCATCAGAATCGAGTCACAGCGGGCTCCATAATTCTCATCTTCTTTGTACATTCGGCCGCTTCTAGCAAGTCGTTGCCACCGCTGTCGACATGAGCACGAGTACTCATTTCGCTTGTGTGACCTGAAAATGCAGCATCGGAACGAGAGCCCGTGCAGTCAGGTCGCTAGAAAACGCAGACTGTTGCGAATCTTGCTTGAACTTTTGGCTTTCAACGGCCCTGTCTAAGGCATATCTACCTGGTCGAAAGTTGAACGATCTCCACCAGAGTCCGAAGCATTATAGGCATATGAACAAAACCATCGCGGGCAAGTGGGATTACGCCATGAATCGACCGGCTCTCCAAACGAGTATCTTACTTTAGCATGTGGTCAGACCCCACGAGTGTGCCACAAACGGGATGGTACTCAACATGCTGAAATCAAGCGATGGCCAGATATCGGCATCTTACCACAGGATCGTACAACAGGTCGTGCTTGATCCCGTACACCCAAATTCACTAGATGTGCTAAAATCCCAGCGATCGATAAGCATTTCAAAGCCATCCTCCAGATCTGACTGCTATACAGTGTGCTATTTAAGCTACCCTGGTATCTTGCTGGCTTGCGAAGGTTGGACTCTACCTGATCATGCGAAAGTGGTTGACAAGTCACCTGACAGTCAATATGATGAACAGAGTGTTGATGTTTCTTAGCTCTCAAGATGCACGAGATCTCTTTTTGCACTCCAGACCGTCGTGAATGTCTGTTAAGATTCAACTCGTGCTTGTTGAGATCTGTTGTGTCCTCCTGCCAACTTACAATGCGTGACTACCCAAAACGATAGCCGGGTAACCTCAAATATGCCCAATGCGCCGGAAGCCATTATGCAGGACATTGAGCTTCGAATAACACCAGATGACTTGTAAACGTTACGTTAGGGCTCGAACTATCGGCCTGATGCAGATCTGGCGTTCCAGTGTTCTGGTTGGGCGGCGCAAAGGTAACATGAGTCACATGTTCCACAAATCACACCACCAGCATTCCAGACCTTGTAATTCAGTATCATTAGGAGCTGGGACCAAAAAAGGACATACTGTCTATGCCTGACGCACAAAAGGATAGCACAGACTGTTCGTGGAAAAAGCAAAAAGAGAGAGTGTAGCTGAAAACGGTCTGAGACATTGTTAGGACGAATACTTCTGATAGGGACACGAAATCAACTCACTTCGATCCGTTGTCCTCCGGGTTTCAAAGCTATGAGCCCGGCGCGCTTCCGCTGCGCCATTCAGCTTGAAAGATGAGGTGAGAAATGCTCATTGTGTTTTATAAAGTACAATCAAACGCCTTAGATCGAGTATCAGCATGACGCCTCTCAGTGGACCATCTGACCTCCGGATCTGCATCCAGACACTAATTAAGTGCTCTGGAAATCGTTTGAATGTAGGGAATCAGCTTCAATAGCTTCCATCATACCAATATGGCTTGAGATTATCCTAGTATACACAGAATTGTTGTTCATCATGTATGTCTGTTCTCGAGGGATTTTGCAAGGATCAACTATCTTGATGCATACTCTAAATCTCAAAGTACACCATTGCCTTCGCGAAGTCCTCAGGTCTCTTGTCCTTTGGTGCTCAATTCTATTTTCGATCGTGTGCGCTCGACCAAAAAGTGGAGACCCACGCGAGCCCCCACGCATGTCACACGTTGCTACCCATGCAACTCCACTTGCCATCGCGTGTCTTCTTTGGAAGGTGCGAACGTATCAACTCCACAGCTTTGCTAAAATTAACATCGCCATGGCTGGGACATGGACGACTTCGACTCATCCGTCATTGCACACGGTCAACACTGCAAGTCATAGCATGAAGTGTCCAAACTCCAATGGCGTGACCAACTCGTTTGGATCACAGCACAAATCAACATGAGACACGCATTGTGAAGGACGGAGGAGTAGCTTCAAAAGCCTGAGATGATGCCTTAATGCCCAGCCGCAAGATACTTTTGTCTGAATCGAGCGCATCGATGAGTATAGCCGAACTTGCACACTTCTGCATCTGGTGTGCTACTATGGCGAAGCAGATATCCGGTGTCCTCGGATGTAAGGCACGATGGTTAAAGCCACGACTCAACAAATGCAATGAGGCATTGCAATCTTCATCAGATTCGGGGGGATCGACGCGGTAATTAGGCTCGTTGAGAGCGCACTTCTCTATCACACATTCATCACAGAAGCGGAAAAGACAATATGCTGAAGCTCAAATGCTGAACATGAAAGAAGCTATTATCTGATCCCAGCTCTCGTCATGCAGGGCTAGATCAGGGCCGAGAATGGTGCACATCAACATGCAAGTCTAGGAAACTATTCATGCCCGCAATTTCGTCCGTCACAAATGTTGATGTCGATCTCAGATACCGAGAAATGGCTTTGGACGGACCGTGATCAGTCCCATGAGGTCAGGATCTCGCGCGCTTGTTGCGCATTCATACGTCCTAGTGCACGGTGTCGAGCATTTCTGAGTCTATCTTTCAAGCTGAATGGCGCAGCGGAAGCGTACTCGCACGTAATATATTGTGACAGGCTGGGATATAATGTCCTAGGGAGTATCATGCGCGTGCATGATACTCCCCGATGGATTGGATCACAGATCTGTGCTCTATGGTATCGAGATGGAGCTCTCGTCAACCAGTAGAGGTCAGACACTTGCACACTTCATGCTACAACAGGATGATGTTGGAGTCGCTGCGGTCTACAAGTGACAAGGATATTGCTCAGCACTATTGATGCATCATTTTCCCTGCTCAAATACAATTGGAAGAGCTACTGCGTCTCCGCTCCGGTCACTAATTCAACATTCTTTCAATGACATGGTGCTCATGACGGCCACTCAAACAAGTCGCCACCTTTCAGCCATCGTTCGAGCACAAGAATGGCCTCTGCGAGAATTTCCATCATGCATACTGCGGTCTCAGCCCTCCCCACCACCACTCCTCTGCAGCGCAAATTTCGGCCTCGCCGCCAGGTCCACAAGCATAAGTCTCTCCTCGCTCTTCCCACAGATATCCAATATCTCCACCCTCCCGCCCATCCCAAACCTCATCACCGCACTCGTCCCCGCATAGCACGTCCCCTCCTCCGTCCCCGCCCGATTCGCAATAACAACCACAAACTCCTTGACCTCCCTCTCGGCAGCCACACGCAGCGGATGCATCCGTTCCACCCAATAGATAAACGTCGCCTCGTCAGGCTGCTCTGGATCCAGCGCCAACTCCTCAGCCGTCTTGTGCGACAGCCACGCCATACTCAGCACCACAAGCGGCGTCTCAGACCCGAGGACATGATTCGCGAACTCGTACTTCGTCCAGGGCGATTCGAAGCGGTAATTGTTCACGTCCATGCAGATACCCATGCTCACGCGCCCGATGCCCTCGCCGAAGTCGCCGCTGAAAAAACCGGTGCCTGGTTCCCTAGTGCCGTCGTTGAAGGATGCGGGGAGGAGATTCGGGTTCCAGCCCTCGAGGGCCCAGGTCTCGTCGGTGTAGTAGAGGAAGTGCTTGCGGACTTTGGCGGCGATGGTGCCGGTTGGTGTGAGAGTGATGGTGGAGTTGTAGGCTTGGCCTGGGGAGGCGAGTTCGGGGTAGCCTATTGTGACGTGGGCATTGTATTTCGCTGCTATCTGACGTGCCCAATCTGTTGATATCGACTTCTCTGGGCTCTCAAGGTATGGCTCTATCGCAGCACGGCTCTGGAAGTTGTAGCCTGTCATTTCCTCTATCTCAGCAGCCATATTGTGGGGACAGATGCACGACATACCTGTCAACGCCATCTCCGGCAGCACGATCCATAATGATCCGGTCGATGAAGCGGCTAGCAGCTCTGAGGCATGCTGCTCGAGGATCTCGTTGGCACGCTTGATGTTCTCTTGTACTTTGCCCAGCTGGGGTGCGAATTGAAGACATGCTATCTTCATGTCTGTGAGCTTAAGAAGAATTTAACTCCCAGCTTCTAAAGATCCTTATCATTAGCCTTTCTGACCCCTTACATGGCCTTTAGATGGCCGCTCGAGCTTATGCATACCTAGATATACCAGACTGGGGAGACTTCACGATTTGGGCAGATCAATTGGGGAAGGTGCGATCACGGGATCATGACCAGCGCGTCCCAAGCTCTTTCCCTGCCTCAAAATCTACGTGGTGGATGTCATGAGCGCAGTATTTTCGGGTCTATTCGTGAAATAAGCAGGTCGATTGTAAGTCGGGGAGGCACACCTTTGTGCTCCGGTGAAAGCGATCCATAAGGCTGAGACATGCCCTCTCGAAGCAGCTAGCGCAAGCCACTTACCCGTTCCAGCATCTCAAGCTCTCTCACACCATTCGCATCGTCATCCACGACCGGTGCTCTTTGCTCTCCTCAATGGACTCATAATTACTAATGCTACCTATGTAGCATTTCGCCTCCAAACAATCACCACTCAATGTCAGGACGGCGTCTCCTCGACGCGGCCAGACTCCTCAATGCCACCCGCTCGGTAGCAAAGCAGCACTGGCTGCTGCGCCAACAGCAGCTGGATGTATACTCGCAAACGTCGACGCTCGCACGCGCGGTCAAGAACCAGACTGATCGGGTGACACTGACGGCGAAAGCGGCGATTGCGTTGGCGAGACGCATGAATGAACAGGCGCCTACATACTCGTATACGACGGCGTATCCTCCTCCACCTTCTTCGACGAAGCAGGAGACGAATGCTACGGAGACGATACCGCGCAAGGATTCCGTGAGGGCGAGTCAGGAGTCGGATGTACGCACAAGAGAAGGGCTGAAGCAGGATCATCACTATAAGCCGTCGGATGCGAATGCTACTGCTGATGCGCCACCGGAGGGCGAGTTGCATGTGCAACAAGAGGAGGCGAGGACGACGCCACTACCTGACGGCACGATACCACCTGATGGGTCGAGACTAAAGGATGCGGCAGCACAAGTCGGCACTTTCGAGCACGATCTCTCACCTGAGCAGGCGCGAGACACGCAAAGAGAGTACGAAGCGCAGATCCCGTCTGTCACTGCTACAGATGGCGCAAGAAGACATGGCGGCAAGCTCAGTGAGGGTCATGACGAGGATGTGTATTACGAGCGGCCTATCGAGGTCAACCACGACTACTCGTCCTTACCGCGCGCGAAGATACCTCAACATGCTGAGTCGAGGGAGGGCCATGAAAGTAAGGTGGACGAGCGCGGGATCAATGCGGATACTTTCTATACTCCTGGCCTTGAGGAGGGCAAGTCTGCTGTGAAGAGCGGCGAGGAAGAGATACCGGAAGGCGTAGATGTGAATGTATTTCGCACCGCGCGAGTCTCGAAGATGCTTGGTTTAGACGCGAGCAAAGGAAAATCTGCGACGCGGCATCCACGTCCACCCGCAGCTCAAGCCACGAAGGAGACCTCGAAGCCGTCAGAGGACACCTCGAAAGCCGCTATGGAAGCTTTCGCAGCAGACCTAGCAAAAGATGCTGAAGCGCCGACTGAGACCGCTCCAACCGGCGTCTCGGCTTCGGAAGCCACTACTCCCTTTCAAATGCGAGAATCGCGCGTGCCTTCGTCACGTCTTGGCCGCTTGTGGGAATACTCTGGTCTTGGTGTAAGCATGGCATTTGGTGCCGTGAGTGAATCTTTGCGACGCGTCACTGGCAGCAGCGATGGTGGCTCTCTTATGCTAAGCCCCGCCAACATGGAACGGCTCGTTGCAAAGCTGTCGCGCATGCGTGGTGCGGCACTGAAGCTTGGCCAGATGATTTCGTTCCAGGATCTGAAGATGCTGCCTGGTCCCATACAAGACGTGTTGCAACGCGTCCAAGATAGCGCAGACTACATGCCCGCTTCGCAGCGGGACAAAGTGCTCGCAGCAAACCTGGGCGCAGATTGGCGAGACTTGTTCAGCAGTTTTGACGAGGTTCCAGTCGCTGCTGCTAGCATCGGACAGGTACACAAAGCTGTCCTCGCATCGACGGGGCAAGAAGTCGCGGTGAAGGTGCAATACCCAGGCGTCGCATCGAGTATCGACTCTGACCTGAACAACCTCTCCATTCTACTGACTGCATCACGACTCCTGCCCAAAGGGCTCTATCTCGACAAGACCATCGCCAACGCGCGCACCGAACTAGCTTGGGAAACGGACTACATTCGTGAAGCTGAATGCGCGCGACGCTTCCACACTCTCCTCTCCGACGAAACAAATATTTTCACCGTCCCCAAGATCATCGACGAAGCCAGCGGCGCACAAGTCCTCACCGCAGAACTCATGCACGGCGTTGCCGTCACAAAAATGAAGTCGCTCACACAAGAACAGCGCGACTGGGTGGGCACGCAGATCCTGCGGCTTTCTTTGCGTGAGATCTGCGAGTTCAAGTTCATGCAGACGGATCCCAATTGGACGAATTTCCTGTATAACTCCGCGACGCAGAAACTTGAACTCCTCGATTTTGGGGCCTCGCGCGAGTACCCTCTCGAGTTCGTGGAGCCCTACGTCGGCATCCTCAAAGCCGCCTCGATAGGCGACCGCGAAACCATTGTCAAACTTTCCGTGCAACTAGGTTACCTCACCGGACAGGAAGGCAAAACCATGCTCAACGCGCACGTAGACTCCGTCCTCACACTGGCCGAGCCCTTCAAGGAAGACGGACCCGATGTATATGATTTCCGAGATCAGACGATCACGGATCGTGTTAGGGGCTTGATTCCTGTCATGGTAAGGGAGCGGCTGGCGCCGCCGCCGGAGGAGACGTATAGTCTACATAGGAAGCTGAGTGGCGCGTTCTTGCTTTGTGCGAGGTTGGGGAGTCGGGTGCCTTGTAAGGGGATGTTTCGCGATGCGATGCAGAGATTTGAGGGAGCGAGGTGAAAAGTCCGGGCACAAAATTTTGTGAATAGCTAATTCGTTGTATTATAGATGTAGAATCATGTACGCTGCTCCTGCAATTCCAATTGAGCACCAACGAGAACAGGATTTCGCCATATTTTTGACTCTCAATCGAGTTCACCAGCGTCTAGATCACGTTCGAAATCTGCATTGGCAATGCTCGGCCTTTCGGATCCTGCATGCTACATTCCAATGGACCCAGAACCCGTCCAATAATCCTGCAGGAGGAACATACACCCAAGCATGCCACATCACGAGAGCCACAATACCACACCTTTCTTTATCCTCGAAACGAGCCCCACGCGCTCCTTTCACCAACAGTCGCTCATTTAGCCATCACAGTCGCTCTTTACACTAATCACGCTCGTTACTTGCAATTTTCTTTGTGCGGGACTGCGGAGCTCGCTCTTTCATTCCAGTTTCGGGAGTAAAGGGACCGAGGGAAGCGAGACGCGTCTTTGTGACATTTGCCGACGCGGCACTGGTGAAAGAGCTTGGACCAGGGATATAGTCGATAAGTGGTGCGGTGGTTTGCGCGGGTTTCTCTCTCTCCACGCGACAATCGTGTATAACCATTCTGCAGTAATGGCTTTTGCGTACGCGTGTTCGACGGTCGTCTTTGCGGTGCTCTTCTTTGGTGGGGCGGACGCGTTTTGGCGCCTCAGTTGCTCGAATATTCAGTATGGGCGTATTGATCCCTTGGTCAATTATGGGGGAGTCGCGGCGCATGTGCATACTGCGCAGGGAGGCTCAAGTATGCACTTTCGATTATGATCCGCGGATATGCAGCTGACAGTGGATCAGATTGGGGCGTGAACGCGACATTCGAAAGTCTGGTCAACTCGGAATGCTCGACCTGCGAAGTCCAAGACGATAAATCGGCTTACTGGACACCACTCCTGTACTATCAATACCCGAACGGCAGCTTTATTAATGTGCACCAAGGTGGCGCTGTGGCATACTACCTCGCCCGCGGCAACAACATCAGGAACGCCGTGCCTTTCCCAGCAGGTCTGCGCATGATCTCTGGAGATGCCGCGGCGCGCGCGTACAACCCAAATGTGCGCACCTACCGCGGCTTCCGCCCGCAGTCTGATGCCGTGTCCTGGGCTTGTCTGTCTGTGAAGCCGGGTCCGGAAACGTACAATATCTCCAACACGGATTGCTATGCTGGGTTGCGTGGACAATTGCACTTCCAGACATGCTGGGACGGCGTTAATCTGTATAAGCCGGATCAGAGCCATGTGGCGTACATGCATGGAATCGATAATGGCGACTGCCCGCCTACGCATCCAGTCTCATTCGTGCATCTCTTCCTGGAGGTCTCGTATAGTGTGAACACAGTCAAGCGCGAGGAAGGCGGTCGCTTTGTTCTCTCCACAGGCGACACCACTGGGTATTCCTTCCACGGCGATTTCCAGAACGGATGGAACGAGACTACCCTTCGAGACGCAACAGCACAGTGCATGCAGTCCAACTCGACCGGCTCAATCCAAGAATGCGAACCGCTCATGCGCTCGCACATTCGTAACGCACCCTCCCGCTGCCCCATGAAACCCAGCACGATCGACGAGCGCGTCACCGGCCTCCTCGACAAACTCCCTGGCTGCATCAACGTCCAGTCTGGTCCTGAGCGCGCCCAGCCTTCAGACATGAACTGCCCGCCCTCCGTGCCCAAACCGCGCATTATCCCCACACCCGACAGCACGCCCCTCTTCATCCGCGAGCAAGTGCGCGGGCAGCCCTTCGGCCTCCCAGGCTTCGAATATGTCGGCTGCAGTAACGATACGCAGAACAGCAAGCGAATCCTCAGCGGGCGCTCTTTCTCCGCGGACAACATGACCGTTGAGTGGTGCCAGTCGTACTGCACCACCAACGGCTTCAAGTACGCCGGTCTCGAGGTGGGCAAGGAGTGCTACTGCGATAACTACCTGCTGAATAATCCGACGTGGAAAACGGGCACGATCAGTCAGCAGCAGTGTTATTGGCAGTGCACGGGTGATAAGAATACGTTCTGTGGTGGGGCGAGCACGATTGATATCTATAATAACACGGCGATCCCTGCGGTGCCGCTGCCGACGGTGATGAGGGCGAGTGGGACGTATGGGTACAAGGGGTGCTGGACTGAGCCCGGTGGTGGTGGAAGAGCGCTGAATAATGGGAGTCAGTCTTTGGATACAATGACGCCGCAGGTCTGTCAGAAGTTCTGTCTGTCGCGTGGACTGAAGTGGTTTGGTGTTGAGTATGGACGAGAGGTGAGTGTGATCTTGGTGTTTGTGATCATGAGAGACATAAGCTAACATATTCATAGTGCTACTGTGGTGATCGTCTTCATGTCAACTCCACAAGAGTCGATGAGTCGCAGTGTAGTATGACCTGCAAGGGCAACAAGGGCAATTTGCAGGCCTACTGTGGTGGACCCGGCAGGATGAATCTGTATTACTCTGCGACTCTGTAGTTCTATCTTTCGGTTGAGAGCGTGTTCGAGCATAGCGTCACGTGCGCGGTAAGCGGAACTAGCTCCGTCACAGTCTGTCGCGCTCAAGCCATCACTTTCACCCCAATTCGCGCGTTTGCTCTCGAATTCGATCATCAGGCAATATTGTTGTTTGGTATCCCGGAATTGCTGCAAATGTGATCTGTATCGATGTACGCCGAATTAGCTCGCTTGTGGACAGGATCTAGCCCACGTGGACCACCGGTTTTGCATTCAGCTCATGCAGCTACTTCTGCAGCCCAAGGCACAACTTTTGGCATCATCCTCGATATGGGAAAGTATCTCGTCAACATAGCTTATCACTATGACCAAAGAGGCGACTTGGCGTTGCGATGCACACTGGAAGAAGCGCTGCATCCTTTGCCGGACACGCATCGCTGTTCTCAGACAACCTGAGATCCGAGCCAATGTCTGATATAAAGGGCGAATGAGACTATCGTTTGTGCTAAGGAAGTTCACGGATCCGTCTAGCGAGTAGCCCACACAATGCCATCGTACGCCAGCGTTGTCGAGACATTCGATGTCCAGCGTGACCGACAATCAGCTCGTGCACAACGTCGCATGCAGGATGAAATCAAGGCATCTTTCAACGTGCAGAATGGTCTTTCTGCGCTCCAGCAATTCACGCCTTATGCCTTAAGTGCTCTTGGGACCGTCTTCACCTTGGGCGCGACACAGGGTGCCGCTGAGACGGAGTTGGCTGAGCCAGCTGGCGGGTTCAAGTATCTCGAGTGATGAACAAGAAATCTCGGAGCGTATTCCCTCCACGCCGCGGGCAAAGGAGAGCATTGCTGCTGCTGTGGAGGCTTTTGCCCGCGAGGCTGAGGCGGCGATTAGAAATGGGGATGCAGAGACGACCTTCGCACAATTTGGGGCGCTGAGGTGAGACTCCACGTGAGCTCGAAAGGCGGCCAGCATACGTGCTCAAGCAGCTTAAAATCTGCGGCGAAACAGTGGAGTGTTGCGCTTCCGTCTTAGCATTACACCATCTTTCCAAACATCTACATTAAACACATGCACTCTATCTACTCCTGCTGCTGCATATGACTCGGCAAATTCCAACTCGCATAATCCAAATGCACAAACGCCCGGTCCACATACGGCACACTCTCCAGCACATACTGCAGACTCTCCCCCAAGTCATGACTATCCCTCAACGTCGTATGCTCATCCAACACAAGATCAACCTCCACATTCAGCTTATCCCCCGCATGATACGCCTGCAACCCCTGGATCTGCTTGATCGTCTTCGCGAACCGCATCGTCAGATATAGCAGCACGTTTCTCTCGTCTGCTGTTGCGGCCGCGCCCGTGAGGTTGCGGATGTGTGTGCCGGTGGTGCGCGACCAGTTTACGATTACGTAGAGGGCGAGCAATATGCCGCCGAGCGGGTCGAGCCACCAGATGCGGAAGAAGTAGCCGATGAGGGGGAAGATGATGGAGAAGGTGTTGAAGATGACGTCGGTGAGGGCGTCCTGGGCGAGTGCTTGCACGCTGCTGTTGTTAATCAACCTGCAATACAGCCAGCAGAGGAACTTGACGACGACGGTAGCGGCCATGATGGCGATGGCCGGGATGGTGAGTTGCACGATTGTGTGGTCGGGTCCTGTGAGCTTGTTGAACCCTTCGAGGGCGACCTGGAAGAAAGCAGTGATCATGATGACGCTGAAGACGAGGACGCCGATGGGTTCGAGGCGCCGCCGACCGACGGGGTACTGGTACTGGTCTACGTTTGAGATGAGCCAGGTGGTTGTCCAGACGATGGCGGTGGAGAGGAAGTCGAGCGCGGCGTCGACCATGGAGGCGAGCACGGAGACGGAGGAGGTCAGCACGGTCACGATGATCTTGAGGATGAGTAGGATGGTGTTGGCGAGTAGGTTGAGGTAGATGGCGAAGCGCACGACGGGCGTGTTACTGTCGGCGTCTTCTTCGGGCACCCAGTCTGGCATCTCGGGAAAGGGGCCAATATCGCCTTCGCCGTCGTCTTCTACGGCGTCGTCTTCGTTGTATCGGAGTAAGGGTGTCGATTCGCCTGAGTTGGAGTCGGGAAGGCGGTACAGGTTCTTGGGCGTGCGCTTCACCTTTTTGGGTTCGCCGGTTGGAGGGGTGACGCTGCCGTTGGCGTGAGACTCGAGGAGGCTGCCGTAGCTTTGGACTGGGGTGGGCATGCTGGAGGCCGAGGGGCTGGCGTCCTCCTCGGAGATCGTGTTAGGTACGTCGACGGGAACGCCGAGCGCGTGCGGCTGGTTGTATTCCTGGATCAAGTCGTGCGGGAGGGACGAATCGAGTAGTTTGTCGATGTACAAGTACTGCTGGATGAGCGAGTTGTTGCGCTCGTAGTATTCGCGTCTGCTTGGACTTAGTATCCCGTGCATGTTGGCGTCCTATGGAGACCACTCACATAGGCTTCTTCATCTTCTTGAGCTCCTCCTCCGTCTTGAAATACTGCTCCCTGCATCCCTCGTCAGCCTCTGCTGTCCATCGAGCTAGAACCTCGCTCCACAAACTCACCAGCGATACCTGGGGTTCGAATTGCCGATCAAGCGCTGACTCCGCATCTCAGGCGTCATCAACGTAATCGCCGCATTACTCTGCCGCCTATCCAACATCCTCTCCGACAAATTCGCCGCACTCCCCACCCTCCTCCCAAAGCTCATCCCCCCTCCATCGTCATCCTCCGTGCTGCTCCCGCTGTACCGCCGCTGACTGCGCACACTGGTCGCATGCTGTTTCTTGGGGCTATTCTCTTCTTTGTTACCTGCTAAGTCGGTGAGGTAGCGCCAGGAGGAGGTGCGGCGCGGGGTGCTGCCGGAGTAGGAGAGGGAGTGTAGGAGCGCGGGGAGGTGCTGGCCGCGTGTTGCGATGGGGGCGTCGTCTGTGGTTGTGGGGAGGTAGGCGCGGAGACCGTGGCGGGACTCTTCGTCGGCGTTGTTCGAGGTTGGTGGGCGCGAGGATGCCATTGCGACTGAGCGGCTTGGGCGCGTTTCGCTATACTTCTAACGTGTGTTGGGACAGGCAAAGGCGTGTGTATACAACAGCAATGGCGCAACAATTAGACGACCATGATCGCGACTACGTGCATCTCGTTGGTGATTGAGACGCGCTGCAATGCGTCTTCATCGTAGAGAAGCGAAAATCTGAATCTCGAAGCCAGTTCTACCTGCATGGTCAAGGTTTACCGTTTAGTAGCCGAACCTCTATTAACTGCATCGGGGATGGAGATCTTGGAGAGTGGGGTGGCCCATGCTTGCCCTGCTCTCCCGCAAACTCTGGTGGGATGAAAATAACTCAGCGATGGGAGAAAACTGGTTCTCGCGACTTGCACATTGAGAGGGGAGAGGTATTTCATCGTTTGTCAGGAGAAATTCCGTGCGAAATAGTAAGAACCATGATCTGAGGGTTCGGAAGGCATAGGACGACGATGCCTCGACAGCCGCGTCAGCCAGATCTCATCTCGCCGTTGTTGCAAGGCTGAGATTTCGTGATCGGATGTTCCACCGCGGATAGTCGGGAGTCCTCTAGAAGCCCATGCGATGAGCATCCTACATGGACATTCGTCTGGGTTCGTCTGCTCGAAGACAGGTGATCGGGCTCGATGAAAGCAACAACGCTCCAGAGGTTTGCCGAGTACCGGCCCGTATGTGGAATTTAGTCGCGGGGCTAGACGAGTTCACGGTACCGGAGGTGTGGTTTGAGGTACCGAAGAGTAAAAAGTGATCTGTATGCTCAAGGCTCGCTAGCGTTCGCCGACCTGTATCTGTGGATGCAACAGTAGATATTGAGTAGTGCATTATTCCAGTCTCAAGGCTGGTACTTTTGAAGTCAAGGTGGCACGAGGCTGTCTCTAGTCGTCGTTGTACCAGCCTAAGCCGTGCGACGGATACAAATGTCTGCGATTGCCAGGGGAAAGGTGCAGAAGCTATCTGCATGGATGCATGTGCACGCTGGTCATTGCAGATGCCTGCGTTGTGCATCGAAGTTTGGGAGTGTAGTTCTGCAAGTACGGGAATAGCAGTCGGGTTTACCTGTGCTCGAAGGGGACCTAATTGGCGGTGCGATAGCATCGACATGCTTCATCCAGAAACGCTCGCTCGAAGTCACATATAGAGAGATCCTCTTGTCTCCAAGAATGCATCACTCTTTCGAATTTTGCCTTGCTGACGAGGCTGCAAGAGCAGAGTCATGATGGTGATGATTGGAAGGCACAGCCAAGGATGATGACCTGGACTTGCCATGCAGGCGCAACGGGAGCTAAGCTAGCGGCTCCACCTTTCGTGTGTCTGAATTGTGCTCCTTCCCCGTCCAGCCCGTCAAAAGCGACCCGGCCAGCTGCACGCTCTTTTCTCCTCCCTCTCCGCCGTCACAATCGCCCCAAGCAGCAGCAGAACCTCGCGTCCTTCACCGCCGCAGCGACATCTCGTGCATCACAGACGACGCGCGCCATTTCTCAAGCATTCGATTGCCTGGCAGCCCCCCGTCCCTGGAGTGTGAACAGCCACGAGGCGGCCTCTCAGCCAAATCTGGTGCGTCGCGCGGCGAACCAACCACTCGTCGCTTGCTTGCTCGCTCCCACGCTCCACCTTTCTGCGTGCCAGGCCTCTCCTCTCCTCACCTCTCCTCTCAGTATCCATCACCACCGCCTACCACGACGACGCCCAGCCATCGCGCACACGTCGCGCATCGTCTTTCGCATCGTCGCCCGTCCTCTCCTGTCGCATCTCGCCATTGAGCACAAGCCATCTCGATTGCAGGCTCTGGCTGTAGGGTGAGGCACGATGTACAACTCGCATCGTCCCCCGATAGGCGTGCCAGCGCCGGCGCCCAACACGCGCCTCAACGAGCTGCTCGACCAGGTGCGCGCCGAATTCGACGGCCAGGCCACGCGCGCCGTCGACTATGAACAACAGCGTATGTTTGCTTCTGCCATCACCCGTCGATGCTGTATGCGCGGAGCCATTGCGCAGCCGAGTGCGGGCAGTCTTATACTACCGCTACAATTGCTCCCCCTCGCGCTACGCAATGCTCTTCTCAATCTACATAGCACCACTCCTTGCAATGCATCGAGCTATGGATGCCGCTGTGGTGAATCATGCTTACCTTTTCGCTGTAGTATCTAACCAGGTCCACGAGATGGACCTTGTCCGCCGCAAGATCTTCGAGCTGGAACAGGCACAACACCAGATCAAGCAAAAGTCAGTTTGTTTGCTGAGAAGTGCGCCGTCAGGGCATCAAGTAACAGTAATGGTACAGATACGAAGAGGAGAACCTGCGACTACGACAAGAACTCGAGGCACGCGGCGGCCCTCCCATCGCCGGTCCTACAGCGGGCCATCCGAATCACGGCGGTCCCGCTCCAGCTGTCGGCCACGGCCCCAACAACCTCTTTGGTCAGATCATGACTGGCGGCGGTGGCCAAGGCGGTCCTGGCCTCGCACCTCCGCCTCCAGAGCCTGCCGCGCCGCAAGGGCTGGGTGCTCAGCTTCACCAGGGCCAGCCAGTCGGCAACGTGCCCGGCGGCCCTCCAGGTCCACCAAGCTTCGGCGGCTATGGTGGCCCCTCAAATGGTATGCGCTTGCGATGACGATTTCCTCACCATTTCGCTCTTATATCGTCACAAATCTACTACTGGCTGATGTAGTCTGTTTCGCACAATGTATGGGAGACATGGTCGGTGTTGTATTGCGGTTAGCGATGGAGTATGGGCACCACCACCTAGAAAGTACAGGAGAGGACAAAGAGACGTTTTCTGATCCACACCCACCCACCACTACTACCTGTGCAACATGTCTCCCTACCGTTGTTGTAAGATATACTACTGCTTTTGACTTTTCTTTCTCTCTCTTACGCACACAAGCACCGCCAGTAGTGGTGGTGTTACACAAAAGGAGTCAAGGTCGAGAACTTGTCATACTGACTGGGATCCAGGATATCCACCTCAACCACCGCAACCAACGCAATCGCCCGGCCCAGGCAGAGGCAGAGGACGAGGCCCACCCGGCGGACCTGCCACTCCCCAACAGAACTCTGCCGCGCCCTACCCAGGCTCCCCACAAGTCCCGCGACCGACCCCCCCTCCAGGCGGCCCGCTCGCCAACCGCATCACGCTGCAGAACCACGCGACGCCCAACGTGGGCAACAGCCTCGCCGAGCTGGACCCGGAGCAGCTCCCGCCCCAGCTCAAGCGCGAAGGCACCGACTGGTACGCCGTGTACAACCCGAACGTGCGGCGCGTGCTGGACGTGGAGCTCGTGCACAACTTCGTGCACTCCAGCGTCGTGTGCTGCGTGCGCTTCAGCCACGACGGCCGCTTCGTCGCCACGGGCTGCAACCGCACCGCGCAGATCTACAATGTCGACTCGGGACAGATTGTCGCTGTGCTGCAGGATTCTGGACCCAGCGAGGAGGGCGACCTGTATATCCGCAGTGTCTGCTTCAGTCCGGATGCGAAGTATCTCGCTACGGGCGCGGAGGACAAGGTCATCCGTGTGTGGGACATTGCATCTGGCAAGATCAAGACGTCCTTCACGGGCCACGAGCAGGACATCTACTCTTTGGACTACAGCAAGAACGGGCGCTTCATCGCTTCGGGTTCAGGCGATCGCACGGTGCGTCTATGGGATATTGAGTCCGGCACGCAGACGATGTCGCTCCTCATCGACGACGGCGTGACCACCGTTGCCATCTCCCCGGATAACCGCTTCGTGGCGGCGGGGTCACTGGATAAGAGCGTCCGTGTTTGGGATACGAGTAGTGGTTTCCTCATTGAGCGGTTGGAGGGCCAGGACGGGCATAAGGATAGTGTGTACTCTGTTGCTTTTGCACCGAATGGTCGCGATCTTGTCTCTGGGAGCTTGGATAAGACGATTAAGATGTGGGAGCTTAATACGGCACCTCGAGGTGTCGTCCCAGGCCAGATACCCAGGGGTGGCAAGTGCATGCGCACGTTCGACGGGCATAAGGTATGTTTTACTCCCTTGCTACTTTGGCGTTGCCGAGAAGGTGCTGACGATTTGGAATCAGGACTTTGTGCTCAGTGTGGCGCTCACGCCGGATGGGAAGTGGGTGCTCTCGGGGTCGAAGGACAGAGGCGTGCAATTCTGGGATCCAACCACGGGCAATGCACAGCTTATGCTCCAGGGGCACAAGAACTCTGGTGAGTTAATCTTCATCGTCGACACTAGCACTAGGCATTGCGGGGGGGCATTATCTGCATGCCCGCCTACAGACCACGTGTTTGAGGCGAGCAACAGTTTGCAGCGACCATTCCGCTCTCTATCAGCACTGCGCACAGCGAGGCAAAGTCTGAGGTGATGGACATGCCGCACTCTGCACATTCGCCTACAAACCACGTGTTTGGGACAGGCCGATCACCAGCCACATTCACTGCGAGTTGTGTTTGCACAATTCGCACGAGGATCCAATGGGCTGGGCATTCGCTGCTTCAATACACGAGTGATCAACGTACTGACATTGCTTGAAACAGTCATCTCTGTGGCGCCGAGCCCGACAGGCAAGCTGTTCGCGACGGGAAGTGGTGATTTGCGTGCGAGGATCTGGAAGTACGTATGATCTTTTCTTTCTGTTCTGTCTGTTTCTTGCTCTGTTTGGGTGCTCTGGGACATGTGTGGTAGGCGAGAGATCGTCATTGTGCATGTTTCCTCATCTGTCTTTTCGTATCTCCGCACTCTCGACATCAGCAGCGGAAGACTATCCGCCGCCCGCCCATGCGCAGGCCGAGAGGACAATGCGATGGGCTATCTCGCTATCTCGAAGCATCAGGTAGCGAGGGATCGTCATCGTACATGTCCCAATCTGCGCTGCCCACGTTGCGCGAACACCTCCACCGAGCACGGCATATCTCAGCGCGACTCCAATAGTCACAGGCACTTCCACCATCAAGAAGGACTCCACACTGGCCTTATCAGCCTCAAGTCTGTTGCGCGTCGCCGCGGACAGATAGCTTGGAGGTTGGTGTGGTGGTGGTGGAGGGCACGACCTCCACTAGCGCCAAGAGTGGGGCGGAACTTGCTTAACCCCACGGAACATTTCGAGCGAGCGGCGCGCGGGCGCAATGCATGAGATTATGAAATCTCCCACCCCCACATTTGCGCAATTGCAATCGCGAAGGACAGCTTGGAAAGACGCGTGGTGAGCGCCCGCCGCGGTATTCGCTGGTATCTCTCGCTATCACTTTCTGCACCACCGCCACGAGGTTGGGAGACCCTCCAAATGACTGCGTGGTGGGCAAGCGAGAGAGCGCCGCAGAGATCATCGTGCGTTCAGCCGCAGGCGGGCGGGCGATTGTTGCATGCATACGGATGGGGCTCTGAGGGCGTTTCGTTTCAGATTGCTGTTGCGCCTCTTCTGCTGATAATGCAATACGCGAAACGAGGGATTGCCGTCGCTCTGTCTTTACCTCCCCACATTCTGGCGAACACCTCGCGTCTATCAGTGCTAGCCTTGATGGTGGATGGAGGGATTAGTGCGCAATTCGGAGGATTTGTTGCTCGTCGCTACCGCAAAGGGATATGAAACATGGCCGCACCTGATGGACTGAGATGCGCGATGATGATCCATCGCTTATCAGGGTCTGCCATTCCACGCGATTGACGGGTCCAGATGGGGTATACGTGCTGCCTAAGGGAGCTTACAGTTACCGCATTGGATGATGAGCTTGATGCTCGCTGATGGCGGTGGCTGTACTGCACCTTGTTGCGCACGGTACACGACAAGAGATGGCACGGCATGAACGCTCATTTCTTATCAGTGCTTCTCATTTCGTACTTGCGTCTGGGTTTATGCAAGACTGCTTTGGGACTATCCATGCGGCGGCGGAGCTAACGGTGTGTCAAACAGGTACGAGCCTTACCTTGAACGGCCGGGCTTCTGAGCATAGCGTAGCATGCTAGGCTATTGCGCAAAGTATGCAGTACCCACTGAGGATACATGCATGTAATGCGCCATGATCTCCTCTCGATATGCAGGTCGGTCGTTCTACTCGCCACGAACCATCGACTTCTGTGGTGTTACGGCGCCGATCACCGTCGACCACGCGAGGATGATTGACAGACGAGAGATCTTCATTCTTGGATTTGCGTTTTGGGCACCCTTTTGTTTGGAGTCTTGTCTGTGTGCGTGCGTGTTTGAGGCTACTGCTTGCTTGCTATTCCTTTTGGGTGAGTGGCACTGCTCTGCTCGGGATTACTCTCGGTCATAGGTCTGGTATGGTACGGTATGCTATCTGGTATTGTTTACGTGGGAGCGATGTCGAGGATGTAAGCATTTCCTTTCGTGCTGTCGATGTGGATGGGCCAGGCGGTGACGGAGATGTGCATTGGGGTTCTTGCTGTGTTGTTGTTAGTGGTGTCATGTCTCCTTGCTGAATATCAAATATGCTTACTGGATGGTATGAAGATGAGCTGATATATGTCGCCATATCTTCATCATCATGGACAATGTATGTAGTGCTTTTCATGAGGAGTTGGGATCTTTTGTCTATGTGTGCTTCGGTAGTAAGCAATCAGCATTCTACTACAAGATCTAGTTGTCCAAGCAGAGCGAGAGGATGCTGACGCACGGTCATGCCATTTCCAACGAGGGTTTCCTGTGGTGAAGGACCAGCTCTTCACACGCTATGGAAACATTAGCCATTGATGGAGGACGATTTCGGTGTTCTCATTTGACGGCATCCCTCAACTCGAAATTATGGTACTCCTTTTCTGGCTCTTGGTTCATGGTAACAATTGAGAAGATATGTGGGCCATGGTAGGATACTACAAAGGCTATTGCATCTTCCATTGCCGGTCAGTGCACTCCAGTCAGTCAACGGCAGTCAGGCAGACAGGTCATCATGCTCTCTGCCGGACTCACAGTCTCTAGCAGGCCACTGAGTGGCGTGTGAGGGACACCTGAGAGACGTCATGAGAGATCACTCGCACCTCAATAACACGATTTTGGTCCACGAGCGAGGCAGCCAATAAGAGCATACACATGGGGTTGCTCCGCAGGTAAGCCTGCAATACTGCAGACATGACATGATCGAGTGCCTCAAGGTAAAGGCTTCGACCGTGATGGCTGTTGAGCATGCAGCCGACCTGTCAATCGGAGTATGTTCCCAAGCACGAAGGAGTTCTGGACGGGCGGAATCAAGTCCATGAATAGGAACCGTCCCGCGCATGGCCTGATTCATGCACACGCGAAGGATCGGAAGGATTTATGCGATGCAAGATCCTGCATCTGAAATGTCAAAATCGTATCGCCGTCGCCACTACTTGGGTCTTCGACTCCCTGTCAGCATGTAGCAAGCCATCTCCACCAGCGCATCGGTCTTCCACCTGACGTGATATTTGTCGGAGACGCAGCCTTGGGTATATTGAGGGTCATCGCTAAGAAGCTGATTTATGGAGCCTCATGCGAGCGTCGACCTGTCCTTATCAATTGTCACAGGTATAGCGGTCGTCTGTTATAGCCAAGATCGTTGTCTGGCGGCAACGACCTCAATGTGATCCCACGCGCTCAGTCCAATGAGGAACATGTTCCATAATTGTCTGATCATGTTCTCCGACAATGTGCAGTGACCTCCATGCGTACCCACTATCAGATCTGATGAGGCATGCATGCATGTCCACGACTCGGCAGCGATGGCAGAAACACCAATCGATACCACCTCGCAACATCGCCGCAACCTCGCAGGCAACCTCATGTCGACTGCGTAGACGAACCAAACCTCGTTTCACGATCACCTGTCAAAAGTACTAGCGTGGGATCTGGGATCTATCGTTCGCCCTGGTATCCATGTCTCGAACATGCTCATTGGCCTTTGCGGAGGCTGCGCACCGCAACATTCGCCAATCGCATGTTTCTTGAATATTCGTCGGCATGCAGCGGATCTGGATAATTGATTGAGGGAAGGATCTCCAGATTCCATGATCCTAGCGATCTGAGGTTGTCAGCTTGTCGGTCATGTGAGATAGCAGCTGTTGCAGCATCGCCTTCTGTTGATCGGCAATTGTATTGGTCCCAAGTGTCGGTGTGTGAATCTGATCCAAACGCAGTCATCGCCCAGTCAAGGCGAGTAGTCACAATTGCACATTGTGATCCGGAGAAGCCAGAATTAGCACCACGCACGCGAGGCGCGGCGATCCCACGCAGCTGTCAAAGGATTTGATGACGGCTAACGGCGACAATCGATACGCAGAGATGCACAAATTATCCGCAGCATCGCGACATTTTCCTCCCACAGACGAGGCGATTGGTGATGTTCTCGATGGATAAACCCTGCCCTGCTGATCTGGCATTTCGCCTTGCCGCGCATCGCAGTCTCTTAACAAGCATCTGGTATTTATCGATCGGAAGTCGCGCAGAAGGTGAAAACACACCTCCGGGCCAGACCACATTTGTACATTTGGATCTAAGAGACGCAATGGTGAAGGATTCCAGCGAGGTGGTTAGGTCTCACTTGAAAACGCCGGCACCGTGGGCCGAAGGCTAGCTCCATCGAATTGACTGGGGGGTCGCGCATCTTGAATAAACAGATGATAGATCACTTTCCATCGCTTAACCGACTTCTGCCAGCCCTGCTAATGTGACTATGCACAGTACCGGGAGCCGACTGGCTCGATCGCGAGAATGCTGGCAAGGGGTCGAGAATCTTCGGGAATGTCCATCGCCATCGCGACCTGACTTCAGAGACATTGCGAGATGACGAGTCCGGAAACAAGATCCTGCAATAGTAGGCTCTCTTCACAACGTGGAGCTACCTCCGCAGCACTGGCTGACGAACCGCGATTTTACTCATCAGACGGAGATGTCTTCCGGGGTTGTTGTCACTTGTCTCAGTGATGCATGAATGCGTATCTATCGGTCCTGACGAAGTAAACGGATGACATGAGGAGGTAATGAATTCTACTTGCATGCTCATCTTTCCGAATCTCATGAAGACAAGATGATGATCCAGCTCACACCTTAGCCCACGAATACTGAAGGCGGGAAGGGTATGGAGTTGAACAAGCACTACAACTACGAGCGGGAACTTGCACGGTCCGTCCCTTTATCATCTAAGACAGCGGAAACGTGGGCCTCGCTAGTGTTGGCATGCTGTGTTGATGCCCAACAGGAGACACGCAAGCATTGTCGTCTCCTGAGCACGAAGACAACGGGAATACTTGGCAGTGCCGCCACCTCAATGCTGTGGGTATGGTATGCTCGTTGTGTCCATGGGCTTGTCCAAGGGCCTCGAATCAGTAAAATTGCGATACGCTGCTGTTTGATAGGGATCAATTGTATCTGGCCATGGGCACGACCATAGTGTTGTCGAGTAAAGTATCTACAGAACAAAGAGTCAGATCAGGTCAGGTCTAGAGAAGGCATCGATGCTGGCAGCTCATCAGCATCAAGCGAGTTCAACTATGCGAAGACGCAGCTCCCAGGATTCATGCGTCTCCAAGGTGTAGTTTTACCCTCGTGTTTGACAGTATGCGGAGGACAACGCCAGACCGCCCGGGCCGGTAGGCATGGTGTTGTAAAATTGGGTGTGAGGCTGCATTTGCACCTTGCCAACCTTGCTGATACACCCTGCGTGCGTGGGTGAAGTACCTGTTCATCTCATTATGACATGATATGATGATGGGTTTGAAAGCCAATGCAAACTATCTGCGTTTGTCGTCAATGGTAACGAAAGCCATCGACGCCATGGCAACGTATTTCGGCTCTTTGATGCCGATGATTCTATAGCAAGTCACGCTTTTGCGACTGATCGAACTTTTCGTCATGGAGCGGCTTGCGAAAAGTATGATACAACGTCGATGTCGTACTAAAAGAGTTCGTCAAGCACCCCAGGGACGCCTCTGGTCAATGTAAGGAGCCGGGGAAGCGGGCACAGGGTCTTGGAGTGTCGCCGTAAACTGAGCATGGCTAAGCGTCAAGGCTAGGAGCGAGCCGAAGTTAGTGTATTCCCGAGCATTTCCGTTTTTCTTTAGGGCAGACCGTTGTGGTTGCGATCTCGAGACGAGCAGATTCGAATCAATGTCTCACGAGAACATTTTCTGACCTGAAGATGTGGTGTAAGTGGATCTAGGTTGCTCAGATCTCGTCATGTACAGGTACGCTCCCGTAGCAAAGGCTCATCTTCTGCAGGCGTCTGCTGCTTCACAGGGTTGATTGACTGTCGACCAATTGCGACGCTTCCCAAGAAGATCCATGTTCCGGGACCGTGTCGTCGGTAACATTGGCGTTGTGCTCCCACGCATTGAATGGGAGACTCTGAATGCTGATAGGCCGAAAGTCGTGGCTTGTCACATCAATGACAAACCTGCGGATTCCTGATATTTTCCGACCATCTCGGTGGAATTGTAGAGATGGTGTCGTGAGCAACGATGTGTTTGGAAATCATTAGTGATCGAGTTGATGGCTCATTCACTAACAGCCCTGCCTTGCATACCGGAGCAGTACTCATCGGACCGAATGGACCTGGAAACACTGCATTGCTTGGTGAAGAATATCGCAACTCCACCTCAATCTGACCTCGATGCACGAGGACCTTGTCAGATCACACTGGCTGGTCTCAGGCTTTATTTAGGCGGATCCGGCTTGGTGGGCCGACGCGACGGATCGAATGAGGATATCTAACGCTTTCATAGCGTTGATCAAGACACCAGACTGGTTCACCATCAATTATGGTCGCCGCCGTAACCGTCGAGGCGTCCTTGGACGGCCCAGTGACTTGCCTTATTCATCTTGAGTCCTGAGCCAACGAGACGGAATTCTCAGCGAGTGCGGATCTTTAAGCGCGAAGCTCGGCAGGATAATTTAGTGACTCAAGATGGCGCTTTTCGTCAATAGAATAGCATGACGTGATCCATAGACGGCGTATTGTTGAGATGTAACATGAAAAAGCGGTCGTGCGAGTTCATCTGGGTGCTCGCGAGATATGCAGGAGTGTATGCTACACAGAGCGTCCACAATGCAAAGTCGAGGAGCAGAGAATCAGGAGCTGAACTGATACTATGGATCGTGGTCCTCTGAGCGCATTGCGCATCGCATTTAGCATTAGAAAGGCAATCTTCAAGGGCTTCAGAAGGTCGAGGAGAGGTTCCCGATCTGTCAAACCGTGGTGGGAACAGTGCGTGCTCGGCATCGTTGGCCATCAAAGTCATGATCCAGACAAGAAGCCAAATTTGCGGCGTAACTCGTGAACATGGTCAATTGAGTCTCTCCTGTGGAGTACCAAGCTCCTGCTCGAAAGAAGCTTGACTGTGAGTCGTCGATTGCATTGTCGTGGCAAGAGAATGATGAAACCGCAAGGTTACGCTCAGTAAATGCAACACCTTGTCAAGCTGAAGAGTCCAAGACACTCTGCGGCAGATTCAAAGGTGGGTAACCTGATTGCCTGTATGGTATTGTAATTTACGGCGATCGGCGCTCTTACAAACGAGTATCCGATATCCCACACACTAACGGATTGCGAGCTGGGGTCCTTCAGAGGCTAAAACAAGCCACTTCTCTTTTCCCACCGTGCACCCACGACGGCCCGAGCAACACCTGCGCGGCCACCATGGCTTGCTGCCGGGATGTTGCTCGACCCTTGTCCTCATGGGTCAAGTATCGAGAGAGAAGCGAAGCCCTGCCTTGTTCTCGATCTCCGTGCTTTCTGTTCGTCATCCTGGGACTATCTCGTGGGGACATGTAACAAGACGCTCTCCTCCTATCTTCACAGGCCTCCATATAGAGCATTCACTCCTGCAAACAGTAGCGGCCACATTCTGTCAGGGCGATCGACACTCTGATAGCCTTGCTCCCCACGTTCACCATCTCGACCTGAGCTTCACCACCGGATATATCAATCACTTCAGTTCCTCATTGCTTTCCCTCACGTTCATACTATCCGTTCACAAACAACAAAGCATATCCATAATCCATACTAAGTACCTTCCGAATCTAATACTGCCCCGAAGAGCTTTGCTACCACAGTCGAAGACGATGGCCGCCATGGTGGCACACCCAACTAGTCTTTGGCCACAGGATCAACGACGCTCGAGTCAAATCATGCATATGTCTCCAGTCGGCATGCCACCTATGGTGCCTACAACTCAATCTCAGGCTCCACGATCATACCAAGCCAGCCCGATGGAGCTGAACATGCCAATATTTGGAGCTGGCACTTCGATGGCGCCTTCCATGAGCTACCAATCCAGTGCATATGGCTTCGACATGTCCAGCATGAACCACTATCCAGTACAACAACCAATCAACTTTGGCTTCCAGCCACAATTACACAACCCAGCGGCCTACCCACAAAGCTCAAGCGAGATGTCGCCTTCAGTCACAATCACAGATGCTCGAACGCACATCTCACACGCCCAGCGAAGTCCTTCCGTGAAGCTTGAGCCGTCACCGGTAGAAGGAATTCACTCGAGTGTGTTTCCGATATCCACCAAGGAGTCGACACCAGCTGCGACTACCGAAAGCACCGAAACACCTGGCGGCATTGCGTTCAACACTGACATCGATTGCCTGATGCGAGCGATCCAGGCTAAAAGCAAGTCCTCGGCCACGCCTCCCCGACAAGAACAACATGTGCCGGAGCCAGTCGTGGTACCAGAGGTCAAGATCACGAAGGCAAGAAAGCGATATCAGTGCAGTATGCCGAATTGCAACAAGAGCTTCTATCAAAAGACACACCTCGAGATTCATACAAGGGCGCACACTGGCGTGAAGCCTTTCGTTTGCAAAGAGCCTGGATGCGGACAACGTTTCTCGCAACTTGGAAACCTAAAGGTATGTGCCATGCCATATGTCGTAGCACCGCTACTTATCCTGACTCGTGTACCAGACCCATGAGAGACGACACACAGGAGAGCGCCCCTACCAGTGCGACATCTGTGGAAAGTCATTTGCCCAGCGTGGCAATGTACGCGCACACAAGATCGTGCACCAACAGATCAAGCCTTTCACATGCAAGCTTGACGACTGTGGAAAGCAGTTCACACAGCTTGGCAACCTCAAGGTCAGTCACAGATCATCAGGTTTGTTTCAGTACACGTGCATCAGGACTGACAAGTTTCAAGTCTCATCAGAACAAATTCCACGCAAATACTCTCAAGTACTTGACACAGAAGTTTGCAACGATTCGAGAAGGCGATCCTGTCACTTATCAAGATAAGGAGTTGTGGGAGTATTTCTCTCAGCTCTACAAGAACTCCAACAAGGGCATCAAGGGTCGAGGCAAGGATCGAAGAATTTGGACCGTGCCATCTTCCAATGCTTCGACATCATCTTATGCCTCACACAACCCATCGATGAGTCAAGATGACCGTAGCAGTCGCTCTTCATCATACGTCTCTGCTCACGAGATGACACATTATCATGTCCCTCATCAGCAGCATGCACACTTCGAGGATCACTCAGGTTATGGCAACATGGTCTTTCCAGAGAGGTAGTTGCAGTGCGCGTAACGGCCGAAGGTAACAAGAGAGGTTCACGAGGATGATTGACACGACCACTTCTCTTTAATGTTGAGATGTACCAACAGTCATGAGGGAGTCACTGAACCTTTGAAGGTAATGATGGAGTGGATGAGCAATGTCTCATTGATCTCCGTTGATTTATGGGAGGCTTCAATCATTACTGAGCAAGTAGACTTTTATGTTTGCGATACAATATTGAGAGGCTACCAGTCGCTGATCTGGCACGTTAGAGGACTGCATCGGCTGGTCCGAAGAAATGTCGCGTGTGTAGTTCATGGAGTTTGCGGGATGATACCACAGATACCCTCATACAGTTATCCTATAGTAATGAATTTTCGACAACGACTCCAAAGTTCTTATCTGCCATCGCTATCATCACCAACATCAATCACTCGCCATCCTGAGATTGAAGCTTGACGCCAGATCTGGATCACTAGCGATAATCCAAGCGCAAATCTCTGGCGGCATCAGACTTCCAAGATTGCAGAGTCTCCCGGGGGAAGCCAGCTCACTATTTCCATCGATCACTATTGGTCGCCAACTATGGACCGTGTCTGAAGCGAGCATTCCACAGCATCTGCTGCCGTTTCATTCGAGAATAATGATGGACAAATCTGGCTCGCATCTATCCGCATTTGTTCAAAGAATGATCCACCAAGGAGCCGTCCCAAGGAAATGCTAAGAGACAAAGCGAAACTGATCATGCTTCAATTGTGAATGATCATGTTCCATTGTTCGCGCAAGCCTCTGGCGAGGCCTCGCGTGTTACCGTACCACGGCATTAGAGGCTCCAATTGATGGTTGTCCTGGAGCTGCGCTTGTTGACAACATGGCCTCATTCACGCATGCTTCAGAAGCGGCGTCGCAAGGACAAGGGCGAGGACGAGGATCAGGCTGCGTCTTGCGACTGCGTTCTTTGCCTCCCGCTTCTATGCGGTGAGTGGAGTGGGCAGCACTATCTGATTGCATTATGCACGCTTTGCACAATGCAGGACAGGATCTATCTCGCGGGGCAAGATGAGCAGCCCGTATTGGCTTAGCCGCTGTCCACTTGAGTGGGAGGCACCCAGACTGTTGGGGTAGCTTGGAAGATACACCCTGGCAGGAGTGCATTTCGAATCACTGCAACTCCGTCGCAACTGATGTCACAACACCAGCGCATCGCATTCCAAGGCCGTATTGACAATAGATAGATGTGGAGGATTCGCGCTGGGGTGATAAGCAGGTCTGATGATGCAAGTTGCGCTAGAACTTCGCCTTACTTTGGCGTTCTCGCCTCGTCCCATCAGCGATCGTCGCACACCGGGACGGGCCTAGGAGATGTGATGAAATGCCTCTTTGATCTTATCGCGACCGTCTCTGAACCTCATTGACCAGGACTCAAGCATGAAAGGAGCCTGCGGACCGCGTACGCGGCCCACTCGAACCGATCTTGCATAAAGCCTGCATGAGACATGACAGCTGCGGGAGAAAAGCTGCTGCGAATATAAGGAGCGAATGATGTGAAGCATAGAACAGCGCATGCCTCCCCTTAGTCATAAGATTCACCGGAGCATTTTGATCACAGCCCCCGTCATTTCTGTACGGATCTGGCCGTGGACCTGGTATCGCAACTCACCGCTGAGATAAGTGAGGGCGTGGATGGGAAAGCTTCGCCGCATTAGGTCGCGTCGCAATGGTGTGCAAGTCTGAGAAACAGCTCAAGTACTTGCGACTCCAGTGATGTGAGCGTCCAGCATCGTGCAGCGCAGAGCTGTTGAGGCGAGCAGAGATCGAATAGGTGATCGTCGGCTGACGTGAATGCGCAGGAGTTGCACAGATGGGAGGAAGTAAGGCAAGGCTGATTGGGCAGTCCATCAGGCTAGGAAAACAAATGTCTCAACTACGAAAAGAGAGGCGGTCTCTGACCAAAGACTGATAGAGTCTCTCTTTCAAAGCTGTAATCTTTCTGCTTGAGAATTGGATAATCACGGGCAAGAGTTTCGAGTGCAACCTTCCTCTGTAGACAAGTAGATGCGAATGCCCACGCGTGGCAGCACGGGAGAACTTGTATCATGCGGCGCCACACTTGAGAGGACGAAATCCCAATGAGGAAGGCCATAGATGGAACGTGTGGCAATGCTGCGGCAGCCGTGACAGTGCGCAGGGAAACAAGTATCAAGAACGTGGAGTTCGAGGCAACA
Source organism: Scolecobasidium constrictum UM 578 (assembly GCA_000611715.1). NCBI lineage: Eukaryota > Fungi > Ascomycota > Dothideomycetes > Venturiales > Sympoventuriaceae > Scolecobasidium > Scolecobasidium constrictum. The sequence goes on from AZYM01000234.1 coordinate 167,679, forward strand.
GATGATCTGAGACTGCGAGCATCATGGTTTGAAAGCGGAATGAAGCGGCCTTGCTCCTTAACAGTCAAGTACACGCGAGGCGGGCCAGCTTCTAAAACGTGACGGAGGACTGCGCTCAGATACGCTCATGAAGTCGCCCGATAGCATGTTTGATGAGGTCTGTGGGGTTTCGATGGCGTAAGGCTGATGCTATGGCGTGGAGGTGGTGTCGTCCTCGTGAGACAACGGACGACAAGAGCGGTGACGAGCACGTGATTTAGATCGTCTCATGTCAATGCTGTCTTTTATGATCGATCTTTCTTGTAAGCAATTGGGATTTTACAGCTTACTTTGAAATGATGCAGACTTGTGCTTGACACGCATCGAGTATGATAACTCGTGACTTTGCCATGTGCTGGTTCCTGCTTTAGTGAAGGGTCCTGGTGGCCCGGAAATTGGCCGCGCTCTCCTTGGCCTCTCCTTCACGCGATTCTTGCGTGACTCGGATCTGATAATGCCGTGCCGGGTGGACCTGAGCTCTTTGCCTCCCCTCCAGAATCCCATGTACAATGATAACATTTCAACTTCTTTACTCTTAAAACCTCCTCATCCTTCCCAAATCTCACTTCGTTGTCGCGGCTCAACTCTCTCGCTAGAGCCGCAGCTGTCAAACCGAAGTCTTCGGGGCAATCATCTCAAGCGCGTTCTGGCCGCTGAACCAATTTCAGGGTCCCAACAAAACTTTTGGTAGCTGTTTCACCGCCAATTGCATCTTCTCTCGCTCGAGCTTCACCAAACCATGGATCTCGTTCTCGAGGGGTTCGATACATACCTTTTCGACCCGGTGTACGCTTCACTGTATCCAGTCGTCCCCAGGTCGAATATCTACAATGCATTCGACGGCAACGCGAGCGCGGCGGGCGCGATTTTAGGGGATACTCCTGCGCCACTACACAATAACTGGGAGTACAAACCAGCCAGCCAATATTTGTCCTTCACGCCTCTGAGTTGGGCGTACGAGAGCTCATGGCAGCGAGATGATCCATGGAGACAATTCCTAAGCTTGTTTATCATTACTTGGTATGCGCAGTCCGATCGCATTCTGGCGCACAATCACTAATCCGGCTTACAGGGTGTTCGGAGCAGTATTGTACTTCGCAGTCGCCGGCCTCTCATACTACTTCGTCTTCGATCACGAGACCTTCAAACATCCGAAGTATCTGAAGAACCAGATTCGCATGGAAATATGGCAGACGCTGCAGTCGCTGCCCGGTATGGCCATTCTGACAGCTGCCGCATTTTGGCTTGAGGTTCGAGGTTACAGCAAGATCTACGACACCACCGAGGAGGGTCCGGGCTGGTGGTACAACATCATCCAGTTCCCAGTGTTCTTGTTGTTCACCGACTTCTTCATCTACTGGATCCACCGAGGACTCCATCATCCTCGCGTCTACAAGCATCTCCACAAGCCACACCACAAGTGGATCATGCCGACTCCATTCGCGTCGCATGCCTTCCATCCACTCGACGGCTTTGCGCAGTCTGTGCCATACCACGTCTTTCCCTTCGTCCTGCCACTTCAGAAGTTTGCGTACATCGCACTCTTCGTCTTCATCAATATTTGGACAGTGATGATCCACGATGGTGAATACGTCGCCAACTCGCCAATCATCAATGGCGCCGCATGTCACACCATGCATCACTTGTACTGTGAGTGCTTCACCAGTCTCGAGCCCCGAGAGACACCAGCTAACGGACCACAGTCAACTACAACTACGGCCAGTTCACTACTTTGTCAGATCGTCTGTTTGGTAGCTACCGCAAGCCAAATGACGAGCTGTTCAAGAAAGAGGAGAAGATGAGCAAGGAGGAGTGGGAGAGACAAAGCAAAGAGATGGAGAAGTTGGTGATTGAGGTTGAGGGCAAGGACGATCGCTCGTATCTTCCCGAGGAGAAGAAGCAGCAGTGAGAGCTATAATGCAAGGCTTCTCACCATCAAGCTTCACAATCCCTCGATAAAATCCAAAAGCCACTGGACAGGTCAGCGACATCCAGGAGTCACGGCCACGGCCGATGCCTTGTATGCTCGGCATTCATTCTTCGAATACTCGATCATTAGCGACAGCGTATCGCCCCGTCTTTGTCACGGATGACAGCCAACATGTAAATAATTCCAGGATACTAATTCGGCGTAAGGAATAATCGACCTTTCTGCCCTTTAAAACGATTGTGTTTGCAGCATCATCCTTGACGAGTCTGAGTCGCGTGCGAACATGCTCTCACCTTGCAATTGCTTGCGCCATATCATACACGCAAAGCTTGGCTAACGACACATGCGCCTGCTTTGTGTCGTCTCCTTTCAATCTTGCGCTGTAGCGCTTGGTGAATTCACTGGCCTTGATCAATGACTGCACCATCGTCGAGCGCAGTGATCATCATTGAAGCTCCAATGGCTCTCTGCAGAGCTTCAGGTCGAAGCTCGTCTCCCGTATTAACTGGAAGCTCATGACTTCTAGACTCTGTGAAGATAAACATCGATGGCTTTCTATTACGAGTTGACGAGGCAGCGAGACAGCAGTCGACCCATTCTGGGCGTCATGATGCAACATGCGAAGGCGTAATCCAACGGCCTCGGGAGCGGCAGAAGCAAATGTTCCCTGAATTCTCCGGGATAAGCAATATGAGCAGGTCGTTTGATAGCCTCTAGCTTTGCGAAGACGAATGGGATTTCTTTCCTTTTTTTGAGACGAGTGACATGCATGAGGCTCTGCGAGCAACGACTCAGTGTATTGTGGGGATGCAGGCAACGCTGCGACAAAAGCATGGACAAGGTGTTTGTTGCCAAAAGCAAGGATAAGGCTGGGGACGAGGCAGAACTCCACTCTGTCAGTTTTGGGTCGTCTTTAGCGGAGGATTATCCGCGGCCAATGATGGTGACTCCTGACTTTTTTCCATAACAGTCTGAACGTCTGACATCGAGGCTGCCATGCTTCATATCTGGCAGATCTGCTTCGATCGCATTGAGTCGACTGTCGACCGAACAGCAGGCACTATCCAGAACAAGAGCTCGTCCAAATACAGTCATGCAACGCGAATGTCACATTGCCTGCGTATGTATAATGATTTACCCTGGCGAGAGGTGAATAGCATGGATGCCTCGCAGAATGGCATGGGATACAAAAGTCAAATTCATCGGCAATTTCGGGGATACGCCTGGTGGTCTTCCATATGCATCTCGACAAAAAGGGCAATGGTATCGACGGTTTGACATGCACCGCTCCTCTGGTTCGCCAACTGTACAGAACGGTATTGCGTATGTTTTGTGCCTCGATCGGGGAGTCCTGGATGCCCATCCGTTGTTTCGACCCAAGAGCCGCGGTTGTGGTCCCTGGTCCTTGTCTGATGTTCGTATGTACCTGAGTCGCGCACACGCGCTGCAACACCTTAAGATACAGATGAGTTGTAGCAATTACGTTTTACGGAAGGATCATTCCGCAGCTCTTGGTTGTGCTTCGAGCTGGTTCTAGATCTGTGCCTGAATGCGAGGCTGAGAAAACAAAACATACAGGGCACAAATATACATTGTATCCGCCCTTAGCTTTGCTGCCTCATTGTCATTTAGCTTTTCATGCAGGTGCACTCAATGTATGAGGGCTCCACTACTTTGTAACCTATGTCAGTATTTGTGAGATCTTCTCAAGGGACCATGCATAGTGAGCAATAATAGTGACCTGAGGCCCACGCGTGGCATCAAATGCCTGCTTAGGGTTCGGCAGCTCATTGAGCTGCAATGATGACTGTTGGATTGACAACGAGTAGTTTGCCGTTCGTTTTTGCGGACCAGAGAGATCGAATCAGAGATAAGCATAGGTCGTTCCATTGCGTCCTCTTCTCGTTGATATCTCGGAGTGTCTACCTGATGCAGTGGCATTTGACAGAGTAGAAAGTGCCAGCAACTAACTCGAGAATTGCATCGCGATGGCAACTTCGAGCGTCAACTACCATGACAACGCATCGCAAAAGCGAGTCATCAATGGCGCTCGTCCCCGTGGGGTCACAGAATCCATGCTTCGGAATGCTTCCATGAACTACTTCGTCGCTTGCACTGGCCGCCGCTGTGACATTGAAGACTATGCATGATTAGCAGCCCTGGAAGCATGAGATCATCTGTTCGTGAATCGTGAGGGAGCGTTCCTGGCGTGGAAGCATGGCAACTTGCAAGGGCGTTCCTGGAAAGACACGGCACGGGTTTAGTGGCCCAACATCGAACAGTCCCTGGTTCCGACGATCACTTTTGACAGGAAACGGTCGTCCAGGGTTGCAGAGATCTTGCTGTAGTAAGTTGTGACTAAGATGGTTGAAGGCTCGCAGTCGTGAACGCCATTGTATGTCTAGTAGATCTAGAAAGCTGAGACTCATTGACCTAATCGTACGACTTTCACCATGACTCGACCCGAAATCAAGGACCTCAGGCTTGTCGAATGTGCCTAAGAATCATGCCACTGCGCTGCCATTTATGTTGCACAGCGGCACAGAAAGCCACCAGAGAAAATTGAAGAAGCCGGTCCGGATCCGCTCGTTGAGTGCCGGTTTCGAAACATCCACAACAGCGAGCCTAGAGCCTAGTCAAGTCATCATCGGATCAATCATCCGAACGCTAGAAAGTCGAATGCTACCTGAGAATCTCTAGAACACACTCTGAAGATGTGCCTCTCATCAGACCTGCCTGTTCGGTCCGATACTGCGTGGGGGCGTCTTGGATACCACGCTTACAACAGTGAACTTCTGTAATTCTATACTGAACTCACTACGATGATGATATAGCCAGAGCGACCCATACGACCCAATTTCTGCAATGGAATTCAAAGAGCAGCTTTTGTCTGTGCTGCTCGAGCTGCTTTCTGAGCTTGAGCCGACTTCAGCAGAGCGTACATACTTTGCAGCCGAGGCATCTCAACACCGTGTCTCCTCGCGATGCGAATAGGATTGCCCAGTATGACTTCCAGTTCCATCGGTCGATCTGACTCCCAATCGACAAGCATGCTCGGCTTGCCTCCTGTGTTTCTCTCCGTGCTCTTCAAAATCAGCTCTGGCTTTGCCAGCTTCTCTGGGAAGGGCACACCCAAGATCTTTGGCGCCGCTGCGAACACTTCATACATGCATGCTTGAAGGTGCTCTCGAACTTCAGGGTTCATGACCATCTGAGCATTTTCAAGGCCGCCAGACAGGACCGCTGATGGGTTCATGGCTCCATTGATGCATATCTTGTGCCAACGGACATGTTGCAGGCCAACTTCGTCGTAGAACTCGGCGTCTCTGAGCTTCCCAATGTCTGTGTAGATCTGAACAAGCTGCTTTGTGCTCGCATCGCCACGTTCTTGCAGTTTCTCTGCTTCTGGTGTTCGTGCCCCGAGACCATCTGAGAAGCAGCCGAAGCTGATCCTCGTCCATCGATTCTGTCGTACAACGCCCTGACTGATCTGTTCGGCACTGATTATAGTGACCGCGCTCACGAGGGGATTGTTGGGGAATCTTTGGCGATGAGGCTCTTCCACTCCGACACCATTTTGAATCAAGACTATGGTTGTCTTTCCATCAGGTGCTTTTCGAACTAGTGGTTCAATGTCTTTCGAATCATCCGTGATATCAGGCAGCGCTTTCGTCGTAACGACAATGTAGTCCCATCCATCCTTGGGAGAAAAACTTGAAGTTGTTGCGTCCTTTATTGATGAGTATGTCGCATGAGGCCGGAAGTTGTAGTCGCCAAATGTATGTGTCTTCAGCTCGACGCCATTTGCAGCAACAGTCTTGTAATTAGATCGGCAAACCAATGATACTAAGACGCCAGTAGAAGGCTTTCTATGTCAGCTTTTAAATCATATGCAGGATTGTGGATCTCATACATACACTGTGAATACGCGAGGCGTAGAAACAGCCGACTGCTCCGGCACCCACGAATAGCACCTGCAGAGGCTTCTGAGGAGAGTACGAGGTCATTGTAACGCTTCAACGCTGCGAAAGGGATCAAACAGGAAGGGGAAAAACCATGAGATCCATGATATCTGCTTTCATCTTGTCATCTGCATCGCGTGCTTTTGCTCCACAGCCGCTCAAGATCCGCGGCACCGAGAACAAGCGAGCCAATCAGATCTCAGCGGCCCATGCGACGTCATTGTTCCTGTTAGAGAGCTCCAGGCTGATATGTAGCATTTGACAACCAATTGAACCAGCAACAATATTCAAAATGTGGAAAAAGCTATTTGGCGAGGTAAGTTGACATCTTTCACAGCTCTGCGGTTCATTACATAGACGTGTTCTCCTCGATACAACCCACGAACTCCACGGACCTTCTTCAACTTCAGCAGATCTATGGCTAACGAGTGTGCTTTCAGAACGCCGCAAAGGATGTCATTACCGTCTTCCATAAACCATCTGCCCCATCGTCGACTCGAGTCGTCAACTTCCTGAAGCAACACCAAGCGAACGCGCAGAACCCGACGACAGAGGATCAGGCAGGATCGCAGACAGTGCCTTCAGCAACACAAAGACAAGACTATGACCTTGATATTCAGGAAGCCACGCCTACAGGAGATCAGTTGAAGAGCATCTTGCAGTACGTCGGTCCCGGCAAGGTTGGCACAGTGGTCCAGGGTGCACGAGATATCACAGATGCCATGGAGAAGGTGAAGAGGGACGGTGGACTGTTTAATCGCCCGCTGGTAAGCATCGATGTTCCGTCTGGATGGGGCGAGAATGCTAATGGGGTGTTTCTCAGGTAGTGGATTGGCATCAAGGCAAGGTGGCGGTCGGCGGCGAGGAGAGCGAGATCATGAAACTGCTTAACGCAATTCCGAAGGAAAACAAGTAGGAGGTGGAAGTTGCTTAGAACATATCATGGCACACAAAGGCCAGGAACGAGATGAACCAAGTCGAAGTAGAGGCGTATCCCACAATGAGAGCCGAATCTCTGCGGTAAGATAATTCCACTCAGTGTCAAACAAGAAATGGAAAGAGACAGTGTCAATGTACTATTCCGAAAGACTACCTTAAACAGTGCTGCTGCTCACATCACAGATCACGATATACAAGCTTGAGGTCAATCAAATCTTCACTTCACGAGGAGATGACAATGCCCTCGAAGAATGGTTTTGTTACATGCAACGACAATACGACAATACGCAGATCTTATTGTCTGGCGGGATCCTTCGAGGCATTCAAAAAGTGGGCCGTCATTGTGTCTGTCGTTGCCATGGCTGCGGCCACAGCGGCGGCCCTCCTTTGCACCTTCCACAAATTTCTTTTATTACCACCCTACTTCCTTCCTCACTTCCACACACCACTCACCTTCGCACCTTCCCTCAGGAATCCTTCAGATCTCGAATTCGAGTCATCATCAATCTACACATCCTTTTCACAAGCAGATCACTCGCGCTTCCGCTGCGCGCAGCACCGTCGTCGCGATGCCGCAGAGACCTTCAGCTACGGCCTCACTTCCGAAGCTGTTTGACGCAGCACGCAACCCACCACCACTGCTTTCCTACCCTCTGGAGTCTGGTCCACTAATCGTGTCGTCTGATCCCGAATTCTGGGCGCGACAAACAGCGTGGGACGTTCGCGAACATGACCTCGACCGTTTCCTCGAGGCTCAGCATGGCGCGAAGATTGAGGACTTCTGGACACGAGATTTCATTCAAGCTCGTGGTCGAAAGTACTGCGAGCTGTTGCTCAAGTACATCATCATGTTCAATCATGAGGAAGTCGGCGGTCACGCGGTCATGTTGATTGATGAGATCGCATTGGCTGATCCAGCCCTCTTCGCAAGCATGATGCAAACACCTGTGCTGGAGAACATCTTCGGCCTCGATCAGATCGAATTTTGGGGTCGCAAGCTGTGTCAAATGATCATGATTTGGTGCAAGTCAGCCTACGAGGCCAACAAGCAGTACTGGGACAAGCTGCACTTCAACCCACCAACAGGCGAAGAGCTCCTTAGGTTCAAAGAATTACTCAACGCGCAGTACAAGCCACAGAAATTGAAAGCCATGAACATCGTTCCCAAGGAGCGTGAGGATGATTGGCCGTGCCACTACTTCGCACGTGCTCGCGCGAAGGGGCCTGTTCCATGGGCTGGCATGGCATCAGAGGTCGAGAGTGCCACTGGTGTTCGTACAGCGCCAGAGCAGCTCAAGGATGCCGAGAGCAGCCAGCAGTCGACCAACTCTTCCCAGTCCAACGCCAACGCTGTCTCCAGTCAGTCTACATCCTCTGACAAGGGCAAGTCCAAGTCGACTGTGTCTAGCACTGGCGGTACCGTTGGCGGTATTCCTGGTGGTAACGACGGCTCCGAAGACCCTGAGGATAACCGTCCTCCAAACAACCTACCTCCCCAACCGCAGTCGCCAAAGGGCAAGAAGGCGGAGCAGTCAAAGAAAGACGACGACAAGAAGCTGGAGACTACGGATGCGCCAGACAGGAGGACGACGTCTGAGAACAATACTCTGGGTAAGCAAAAACTATGTCCTTCCGTATGTCTTGATATGCACCGCACCTTGGTCAACAAGGGTGTGTTGCAAACATGACTTCCCCACGTCAATCGCCCTTACGAATAACACAAACACAGAGAGCGCATAAAGCTAATAAACTCACAGTGAAGCGAGAAGGCCTGAGCCTGGCAGATTGGATGACAGCTCCTGGTGCCGAGCGTCGTGCTGTATCCTCTGAAGCTCAATCAAAGCTTCTGCAAGAGCAGGGCATGGGCCGCAAAGGTTCGGGACAGCATCGTGTGCCAAATACTGGTCGCGGTGGAGCGCAAGCGGCCATTGGTCGATATCAGTATCAGCCTGGCTCTGCAGCCCCTCACTTCATCCACCCGTACACTCCAGACGCGATCGCCCAGAACAATGCCGCATACCTGTATCACCAAGACCACAGCTTCGGTCGTGCAGTTCCACTCCTTCCGGATCACGCTACGACCTATCGACCGGGCAGCAATATTTACCAGGCAGTTCCACAGCGAGGCAATCAGCCTGCCGACATGTTCAACCAAATGGCGCACCCACAGACGCACTTCAGCTACCCGCCACATATGCAAGCTGGCACTTACAATCAGACTGGCGCGTACGGCCCACCACAATCTGCTCATCAGATGGTTCATGGCGGCTTTCCTGGACAGTCTCCGCACATGATGCAAATGGGTCCGATGGGCCAGATGATGCAGAGCCCTCAAGTCATGCATGTGCAGACAGCGCCGCATGGAGTCGTGCCGAACCATATCATGGACCCTTATATTCAGCTCGCAGCTAGTGGAGTGCAGCCGCAGCCTGGGGCGCCTCTGTCTCAGGTTGGTCAAACTCCGCGTTTCCCTGGCTATCCACCAATGCGACAGCCGGTCACGCATACCATGCGTGCGCCTTCGGGAGGCTCGTACACGCCCATGCAGGGACATGCTTCAGTGCATGCTAGCCCTCGCCCTAGCATGCAGCAACAGATCATGGCTGTACGTAGTGGTAGTGGCATGGCGAGCTCTCCACATCCGGCATCTCGCAGTGTCCGTCGCGACATGATTCGAAGCGAGCCTGTTCAGTACAGCCCCCAGGCTCCAAGCTTTCAGCCTGGTGGGGCATATCGACAGAATTCGTATGGTATTGCAACCATGACACCTCGTCCAGCACCGCAGGCCATTACAGAGACCACAAATCGGCCCAATCGTGCGCCAACAGCTCCTCGCGGCATGCCTCGTCATGCTTCCGGCTCCGGAGACACCCAGCCTTTCCCATCCTACTTGGACGAGTATGTTAACACCGCCAATCTGCCAGAGAGCCAGCAATGCACGTCCGACACGATTGGTCCCGACGCCGAAGATGTTGTGACATTGTGGTTCGCCGACATCCCAGTCGGTTCCGAGGTTGACGAATTGAAGGCGGTGATTGAGGAGAAGGTGCCTGTTGCCGACATCAAGAACCCAATCGTCTACGATCTGAATACCAACTTTGAGCGAGGCTGGACATTCGTTCGGTTCCTTAGCAACCAGGACGCTCGCACCGCTCTGGCACACTTTCCTGGTTATCCATTCAAAGGTGGCAACTTGAAGGTACAGGTACCTGAGCGCCGTACACAAGAAGGTGCACTGCGAGCTCGCAACAACTCAAAGTCCTATCAAGGTCATCCTCGCGGCCAGTCTTCAGACACCTTTACTGCACCTCGTGGCTCATTCGGAACGGGCAGCACACCTGTTCGTCCGCCTCCTTTCCATCAGCAGGCCTTTGGTACCACACCTGGTCCTCGTCGATCGCGTGGCAACTCGCTCTCACAAGCCAATCAAGCCGTTCGTCGCAATAGCGCTTTCACCAAGCAGGACGCTCGTAGCGATCTGCCATTACCAGGATTGCCTGAGGTATCGGAGCCATCGAAGCCGGCGACGCCTGTTCCAGAGCCTGCGGTCTCGACTGAAGAGACACCTGTTGACGAGTCGAAGGTACCTGGCAAGAAGAAGAAGGGAAAGCCGAAGCGAAAACCAAAAAACCGAGATGAGTCTCTGGCGCCGTCTGAGTCAAACATCTCGTCGGTGGCTGAGGCTTCTGGCGTGTCTCGCAGCCCTTCTGTCGTTCAGCCTGTCGCTCATCCAGTCGCCGAACCTGCCATCGAGTCCGCCATTGCGTCTACAGCTGAGACCATTGCCGAACCTACTAAAGCCCCAGAGCTGGCTCCTGCACCGAGAACGAGCACATGGGCATCAATCGCAAGTGGCGAAACTCTTGTTGAGCTTAGTCTTCACGCCGGCAGCGAGACTGTTGACAGTGAGGATCATGAGCGAAATGCAGAAGTTGACTCCACTATCGTCACTCAAGACCACGATCGAGTCGATCAGGTAGACGGGGCGACTGCTTTGGGCACCGCAGAGGCAGAGAAGCCCATCGAGACAGGCATCGCCAGCACTGCCCCAGTCGAGGTTGACGTGGATGCGGGCCCAGCTTTGACTGAGACATCCATACCCGTCGAACACCCGGCTATTGAGACAGGAGAGCTTGATACGGTGTCTTCCGTTGGCGGCTTGAGTGACAATAGATCAGAAGCAACTACTGTCCCTCAAGAGCAGTCTACTGGAAGCAGCAAGAAGACTGCTAAGATCAAGGGACCAGCTCAGACCCAATCCATGTCTGGTTTCCCAAGCAAGAAGCAGCAGAGGCTGGCCAAACTGCAAGCAAAGAAGCAGAAAGCGCAGGAGAAGCGCATCGCCTCAAACGCGTCCACTACCTCCAACGCCTCCAAAGGGCTATCGGCCGCCGCGGACCAGATCACTGACCCAGCCGATGCCGCTGGATCGGAGAATGCGCTGACTCAAGGTGTAGTTGCTGGGCCTTCTGATGCCAATGCCAAAGGTAAAGGCAAAGGCAAAGGCAAAGCTCCAGACACAGAACAGCATGGCGCGGTCGATTCCAGCTCGATGGCTGGTACGCCAGACACTGCAGTCACGGCACGCGAGTATCCAGGATCTTCACCAGGCACCCCGACGCCAAAGCCGCCAACGACCACTCTCGGTAAGCTTTTCTTCCTATCCGCATTGTGCCTGATGATGTAGCTGACAACCGTATTAGCTACCGAGGGCACGCAGATGCAGGATACACAGGCAGAGGGCTCGCAGATGGCAACGGGTACACAGACACCAATGGAGGATGCTGTTACTTCGGGCGACGCGACTCCGGGCGAGACGACGAATCGACGCCGCTCCACCCTCGAAGGCACGTTTCACCATGATCCCACTGACTTCATCGCGCCATCCGGAGTCCTTGGCTCACAACCACAGTCGTATCTAGTCCCCTCCGAGGCGTCGCAAAACTTGTCAACAGCTTCTGGCCCGGCACCGGCGCCGATAAAGAAGGCGGTGACAAGTAGTGCGGCGGTCCCGAAGACCTATGCGCAAGCTATGAAGGGGACGAAGAATACGAATGTGACGACGGCAACGACAACGAATGAGACGGGTTTGGGTTTGTCGGAGAGGGATGTCAATGTGCAGCGCTAGCGACGGATGTAACGGATACGATGTGATGCGATGGAAAATGGTATGGTGATGGGACGTAATGATGCAGACGGGAGAACTCACATCGAATTGTAACAAAAGGGATGATCATGGGCACATCTCCGACTCTGATGAATGCGACGGTGGCCTTAGGCCAGAGGAATGAAAGAAAGGGCCAGCACCATGTTGCTTGGGAACTTAGTCCGAGCAATAGCCCCATAGAAAAATGATAATATACTTTCGAGCGCCAATATGTCGTGTGCCAGGCGAATAAACATCCTCAATCCTCTGCTTATCATCAAGGAGCGAGGTCACCTTTATCCCCTCTGCGAGGCAAATTCTGGTCCAGCAGCCAGTTCCACTATCATCAGCCTATCATCGAAAAATAAACTTGGTGCATAGTCGGTGTGAACGCCTTCCATCGCCTTCTAGCCGTGGGAATGCGCAACCGCACGAGCTATAATAAAGGACGTAAAGGTGCTTATGGTGATGAAGACCAAGTACTTGAGCAGGAGAAGATGTGATAGACGGTGGAATCGAAGATTGCAAGGCTGGTTCCCTTGATATTCGTTGATGCATTTGTCTAAGCTGGGAGAAATAGAGCACTTCCTTCCCTCCAACCGAAACTCGTCTCCTTCATCTGGAGCTGCCCACCTTCTCCATCGCCTGCAGCTCCGCGCTCAATCGTGATGCAGCCAAGATAACGCCATGCACCTATGCTCGCTGTAATATATGAACGCCGTTCAGAACGCCAGCTTCAATGCTTCGCGTCTCCATTAGAGCAAAACCAAAATGCCTCCCCATCGATGTGCGTATTATGACCCTCACTCCTCATAAATATTCGTCATGCCTGCCATCTCTTTACAAGATCTCCTTGAGCTTCTCTTTCTGGTCCGCTGTCAAGCTTGTCGGGAACTTTATCCGTACGCCGACGATCATATCTCCCCTCTCGTTCGGCTTCTTGCTCTTTGGCATACCCTGGTTCGGGAAGCGATCGGTCCATGTCGGCGGTGTGGGGCCGGAAGAACTGACTGCGAAGCGCTTGCCATCGATTGTGGTGACTTGTCGTGACCAGCCTGTAAGCGCTTCCTTCAGGTCGAGCTCGACTGTGGCTTTGATGTCATCGCCGTCGCGTGTAAGGGTTGGGTGTGGTTTCTGTTCGCACGTTAGTCAACCAATGTTCATAACAGATCTCAGACGAGGGATTGCTTACCTCTTCCACAATAAAGTGCATATCCTGTGTACCACCTTCAACCTGATCTCCCACGTCCTTGAACTTGATCTTGCTACCGGCCTTCAGACCCGGCTTGATCGGCACTTCCAGCACCCTATCCTCAGTGATCTGCTTATTCGTGTTCGAATCGAACTTCTTCCTCTTGATCTTCATCTTCTTCGTTGCGCCCTTGAACAGATCTTCCAAGCTGACTGGCAGTGGCTTCTCCAGCACGGTGACTTCCGGCGTCGGCGCACGTGGACCACCATTCATATCAGCGAACCGCGATGACGAGGTCCTCCTGCCTGCGCGACCACCTGGCATTCCCCCGCCAAAACTGCTGAAGCCGCCGAAGCCGCCCATATCTTCGTCCATTCCTCCCATACCTCCCATACCTCCGCCGCCTTGCCGGAAGAAGTCCGCGAAGATGTCTTCTGGGTTGCCGAAGCTGAAGCCTCTCGCGCCGCCACCGCCGGGTCCTCCTGTCGAAAAGTGGAATGATCTTGTGCCGCCTCCGCCGCCGCCGCCGAATGGGAAGCCTCCGCCAAAGCCGCCTGGCATACCGCCATCAGGCATGCCACCAGCGCCCGGCTCAGGCATGGCAGGGCCGCCTCGTAATATGTATTCTAGACCATGTTGATCGTACGTCTTGCGCTTCTCGGGGTCGGAGAGGATCTCGTAGGCTTGTGATACTTCTGTGGCGTGTGTTAGTATAGGCGTGTTTGTTTGGCGACCAGATCTGCGCGGCGTGATCACTTACCTTTGAACTTCTCAGCGGCATTGGGATTGTCCTTGTTCTTATCCGGATGCCATTTCAATGCCGCTTTCCTATACGCTTTCTTGATCTCTTCTTGTGTCGCGTCTGATTTGATTCCTGCCCATTGCATTAGCATGCACATCCATTGACCGGCGAGCTTTGTGGTGGGGTGAGGTACGTACCTAATTGATCGTACAGTTTGGTTTCTGCTACCATCTTGGAAGCGTGATTTGTGATTTGAAGTCAGAATAAGGTTTTCGAAGACAGAGAAAAGGTTGCTAAGTGGTTGTGCAATTGGTGAGTTATAACGGCTGCCGTTTGGTGGGGTGATGGGTGGATGCCCGGCTCACGCTTGCGGTGACGTTCGCGGATGGCAGCTTCTAGAACCTTCTATTTGCTGTGATCGTGTCATCTTCAGAGCGCACGACAGCGACGTGAGAATGTTCGGGCAGTGATTTATTGTTCTTCTATGTTCTGACCTGAAAATTTGATCCTTTCTTATCATGCAATTGCGGTGCGGGTAGTTTGAGCAGTTGGTGAGGACATGATCACTTCTGCTTCAGGCTGAGCACGTGTGCATTGCTCACAAAGAGATGCCGATGAATCAAAGAACTTATCGCTAGTTACGGTGACAATTGATATCGATCGTAGCCTCTTGATTCATAGCCAGAGACATGAGACAGGCAGGCTGTTGGAGCTGCGGTCACAATGGCATTCATGACGGGACCTGGCCTGACCACGAAGCCTTGCACTTGGGATCCCCCAACACTTGGACACAAGATCGGTGACTTTAATTTATCGTGTATAAAAGCTGTCCAGTATTACACGCAAGCACTCGTAAGGATGTACCGAATTGTACCAGACGGGTATGCCAGCGAACACTTCCAATGTTCTGCCGCGATCAACTCAGCTTAGTCCTCTTCCGATTGGAGATCTCCCGCGAATGTCATACCAGCTTGACGAGGTGGAAACGTCTAGCTGTTCATCCATTGGCGGCTGTGACAAGGCATTTTCAAGCTGTAGGTACATTTGGCTCAACTGAAGGTCGTCTGGATGCATGGTGGCCGTGATTGCTCAGTCGCAATATTAATCGTAAACACTGTTGCGTGACCATAGATCATGAACGGTCCAGTGTCTTTGTTTTGGAGTACTTGAGGTGGAGGACTGTCTTAATCTTCACCATCGACAAGACCTCTTCGTCGACGAAACATGAAGCATAATTCGTCTGGATTGGCCCATGATGCTGAATTGGCCAGAGATGATACCTAGGTACTTAGAGCGTGGATAGACGAGTATTGCTTCAAGCAAGCAGAGGAGGATCAGAATGCGCAACACTGCTCGAAAGCAGAACAAATCAGAGCGTCTTGAGAGCAAAGTTGGAAAGTCTGCTTTGATATCGAAGAAATGCGATAGCTCGTCAGATGCACGATGTGAAATGCCATGTCGCACGTGACGATCAGATCCAGCCATCTACGCAATTTCGATCTCGTGTCGAGCCAATGACGCCAATGCAACAGCTTAGTACGCTTCGCCGGCCAGGAAACTTCTGCAGGCACCAAGCAACCTCGAAAAACGGTGATGGCATGAGCTAATCAAGACGTACATTCACTTTTCATTCTTTGTTCCTGTATGTCCGTGTCCATAGACCTCCTCGCCGCACCCTCGCCGTCCTCTCCGGCTTCGCCATGAAGCGCTCTGCGAAGCCCGGCCTCGAGCCGCGAAGACAGTCATCGACGCCGCATTACCAGACCTTCGCGAATATAAGACCGCCTGCACATCGAGGACGACCGCCTTCCGCTTCGCAGATACAGCAGCATGATAGCCATGATAGCTCAGATGGGTCAGGACACGGCGAGCACCACGCGACGCCATTGCCGAAGAAGCAACTCGCCGTGCTGGCGGTGATAGCATTGGCAGAGCAGACGGCACTCAATTCGATCAGCCCATACTTGCCTGAGATGGTACAGACGTTTCCTGAGGTCAAGATTGGGCAGGAGGGTTTATACGTTGGCTTGATAGCGTCTTCGTTCGCGCTCGCGCAATTCGCTACCAACTTCTTCTGGGGATGGCTATCAGACAAGATTGGACGGAAACCTGTCATATTGATGGGTACCGTCTTCACGGCTGCATGTTTCGTAGGCTTCGGCTTCAGCAGGACTTTGTGGCAGGCGATCATGGTGCAAGTACTTATGGGCTTGGTCAACGGCAATCAAGGACTCATCTCGACTTGTCTGGGAGAGATCACGGATCGCACAAATCAGTCGCAGGCATTCACATATCTGCCTGTGCTATACGGTCTAGGCGGTATCACCGGACCAGCATTGGGAGGTCTGCTCGTCTTCCCTATGAACCCGTTCGACAAAAGCAAGCCAAATCCCTACCCATACCTATTACCGAACCTGTTCTCAGCCGCAGTTCTAGTCATCGACCTGGTCATCACGATGCTGTTCCTCGAGGAGAGCTTGGAAGAAGCAAAAGATCTGCCACCACTAGGGAAGCGTGTCAGCAGCCTCTTTGCCTGGATCTGGCAGTTCACAGGCTCGAGTCAAAGGCCTACATATTTGCGACGGATGGCTGGCCGACAGAAGAGCTATGCGAGCACTCGTTCGACGGCTTCGCATGACGGTACACCGGTCTTGCTGCCTGCTAACGAGGGCGAGACGCTGTCGACAAAAGCTGTGCTCAATAGAGATACAGTCCTCCTGCTTGGAACATACTTCATTTTCCAGCTCTCAAACATTGCATACAACTCTTTGTATCCTATCTTTGCAGAAGCAAAACCACCTACTGGCCGGAATTTGTCGACCGAAGAAGTTGGCTTGTCTCTAGCATTTGCAGGAGTCGTCACCATTGTGTTCCAGGTCGGTATCTTCGCAACGATCCGTGAGAAGATTGGCAACAAGGCGAGCTATCGAGTCAGTCTTGCTGGCTTTGTCATAGCATTCTTGATCATGCCTTGGGTCGGCTATCGTGACGGACATGGCATTGGACAGGGCAAGATCTGGTTATGGATTGAGCTCGGTATCGCGCTTGTGATCAAGACTGTCTCCGCTGTAGGCGGTCTTGCTACCGCGTTGCTGATGGTACGTCGATCATCCTTGCAATCCCTTCGGTAGTATGCTAATATGCGTCCAGATCACGAACTCAGCACCCAGCCACGGCGTACTCGGCAAGTTGAACGGCCTTGCTCAGACATTGTCAGCTGCTGGCCGTGCAGTAGGTCCATTCATCTCTGGTGGCATCTTCTCGGCAGCCACCAAAATCAAGCCTAAGGGCGAAGCGCTCGCGTTTGGATTGTTCGGAGGCATCGCATTTCTGGGATTCATTCTGAGCTTTGGTATCAAGAGCGATATGCTAGAAGCAGAGGCTGATCTAGAGGATGAGGATGTCGACGAAGAGGATCAAGCTACGAGTACAGGCGATGGAGCGCAAGATGATAGAGACGGTGAAGATCGCCCGTTACTCTCGAGGTAGAACCTAGAGGTCACTGGATAAGAACGCTAGACTCGTATATACGTGCTGTTCAAATTGAGTGTTTGGTACTTCCACCTGCCACTTTTCTCCAATTCGATCCGCAGGAATTGGTCAAGAGCTTGGGCAAAGTGTTCAGGGACGTGGAGCGTTGGTGACAGGCCTTGGCACAATGTTTTCAAACAGTGCAATGGCGAACTTGGTTTGCTACATCCAGCGAGACCGCGCAAGGCCAACACAGAAGCGCAATGCCCAGGACCAAGCGATCCAGACTTGTCGTCTTAACAAGCACTCCACTATCATGACACCACTTGTCGAAACGTTTTGCCACGGGTGCCAAATCGTGCATTGGCAAGTCTTCGGTTATCCAAGCCTTCCCAGGGTGAGGAGGACCTTGGTAAAGACGTACCCCGCGTCTGACGAATGGGGTCGCGATGCACCCGGTCACTCGCTGAGGCGAGCAGTTGCAATATCGATGTGTCACGATAGCGTTATGCAGCTATCGCTGGCGACAGCGGTGCGTGCAGCGTGGCGCTCCTTCCGTGAAGTTGGGATGCATCCCATGCGCATGGGCTGGACATTGATGGACAGCGGATGGACGAACATCACACCTAGCAGAAGAAGCAATTTTTCGACAGGACCACTGCCTAAGTCAGAGATGAAGGCTCAACCACCAAAGCATGAACACCTTATGAGAACTCTTTCGTTTGGGCAGATCTAGCACTTGTCTGGAAGTAATCTGAAGCAATGGAACCCAGCCGCGAGGGATCTAGAGCGCTTGGAAACGCCAGCATGATCTGACCAAGTGAAGA
The DNA here is from genome assembly GCA_000611715.1 of Scolecobasidium constrictum UM 578. Classification (NCBI taxonomy): domain Eukaryota; kingdom Fungi; phylum Ascomycota; class Dothideomycetes; order Venturiales; family Sympoventuriaceae; genus Scolecobasidium; species Scolecobasidium constrictum. Next base: position 185,927 of record AZYM01000234.1, read on the forward strand.
AAAGCACATCTCAGCAAAGCTCAGCTCGCTTGCACATCTCACAGTGGATACTGCATCGCCAGCTCTTCCAAGAAGTGCGCGTGGATCACTACGTTTCCGGTTTCCGAAAGGATTTCGAAGTACCTTCATACCCCAGATTTACCGATTTCCCCGCAGTCCAATGAAGAGGAGAAATGCGGAGGTACCTTGGTACACATTATCGAATGCTGTCCAATCAACAGGCATATTTGACCTTCGTGGATTTAAATGATTTTCGCCTATTTCCCCGGATACTCTCGATTGCGGAGGTTTGTGGATGCTCCCCGCCTTCGAGTTTCTGCCCGGGTCACCCTCCACCGCTCTTTTCTCTTTTGGGGATCCTTGCCGGTGGTCTGCATGAGCTATGCATACCAGGGTTGAAGTTGGGATGTGGTCAAAATGCTTAAGGTCTTGACCACACAGCTAGGGATTCCACAGTAATGTACCAAGTCTCGCGTGGAAGCATACGGAAGATGAGAAGAAGTAAGTCCGGGTATCGCGCATTTGCGCACTTGATGTGGGAACCATCGGGGTCATACTAGCACACAAGAATTCATGTAACCATATTTCTAGAACGTGACCGTAGTTGACGGGTTTATCGTGCTGACCAGGCTCCCTGTTATGTCTCTATCTCATCATGAAGCTCGGCTTGTCTTACTGGTACTGCGACGCTTAGGAAGTCGGGCTTCTCGCGCAGAGTCCGCACAACGCTTCTCTGAGTAAGTTTCGTGGACGACAAAACTGATCGACGGTTGAACCTGTCAATCATTCTCGGCAGCCTTTGCTTGACAAAGAGGTTTGGCATCTTCTCAAGGTCAAGCCTCGACATGGAGTGGCTTGATTGGATGTTTGGATTCGAGATCCCTGCGACATGCCTGCGCACAGACCATACCAGCTAGACCAAAGCTCGACACAATTTCTTTCGTCTCCTTTTCTCGGGCCTTATGGCTGTCGACAAGTCCATGCTGCTCGCATTCCACAAACTCGCTCAATCTGACTCAAGTATATCATACTTGTGTCTTTGTAGTGCAATAGGCATTCAGTCAACGCATCTTACAATGGCTGATGGTGGATGAGATAAGGTACCCCATGGGGGATGAGCGCGCGGGTTTTGCAAGCAGTGCAGATTGCTGGGATTTCTATCTGCATATGTGGATCACGACCCGCTTTGTTCACGACTCAGACCACCCTGCGATCACTCAGGAGTTGCCTACCGCTCCCAAAGTCTCCAGGCTCCACACTGTCGCTGCGGGGAACCTCCATAGACGTCGCAGAGATCGTGCGGAGAGCCTCGGGCATGGTCGTCGCCTCGTAGATACCTTGTTGTTCCAATACTCAGATGGAGGCTGACTGGGAATACGGGAGCTTGCATGGTATGCAAGCCACATCCAAACCATGCCCAAGCACATGGCAATGTCGATATTGTTTCTGATGCCACGCCTGTGTCTTATTCGATGGCTACGTGTTGAGTGGATAGCTACGGCTAGATGACCTGGACAAATTCGCAATGCGAAGTACGATGAGCCTAGATGGCCTGTCAACCCGGCCACCTGGTGCGAGAAGCACAGGCTTACTCGCAATGGCCATGAACCATATATCAAGGCTGTTTCGTTCTGTTCATGGAGTTACCAGCGCCTGTCAACCCCCTTATCGGCCAGATTGCAGAACTTCATGATACCTCTCGATCCTTGTGGCACAAACTCTTTGTCCTCGCTCCTCCACAGCTATATCAAGCCAAGATCACCTAGGCTGGTCGCTGCCATCGAACATCAATATGAGCTCTGGCAATTCAGACGTGGAGTCCGATCCTCAGGTCGAAAAGCCTCAGGTCGCAAAGCACGATCACTACGACGGCACACACAGAATCGAGACAAGGGAACATGTCCCTGGACATGAGAACTACTATGAGAAGGATGGACTTCGAACTGAGGGTGACGGGCAAGACCACGCCCATGAGCCACCGGTGCGATCGTCTCAATAGGGAGTCTGAATCTTAAACTAACCATCATCAAGATGACCACGCGCCGACTGATGAGTCTGATCGCCATGGCTTTCTTGTGGACTGGCAGTCAAATCCCAGTGGTACGTATAGCTGAGATGGGTCCGCTATAGAGCATGTTCGTCTAGGGTCTCAGAAGGCATCAATGCATCTCAGATCCTCCAAGATGTGTTTGAGGTGTTCCAAGGTCTCGTCACGAACGAAAATCCATGACCCAATCTTCATGCGAGCACTTGACTGACTTGTCCAGTACCTTTACGGTGGATGCCCTCCATATATCTATTCTGACATTGGCGGACTCGATCGGTGGACGTGGTTCATTATTGCGAACCTGCTTTCTCTCGCTGCCATCTGTCCGTTCGTCGGCAGCATCTCCGATATCATTGGACGTCGATATGTTGCTCTCCTTGGCGGCACACTCTTGATCATCGGCAACTGTGTTTGCGCTACTGCTAATGACATGAACATCTTCATCGGAGGACAGGTTTTCAACGGTGTTGGTGCGGGCATCAACGAGCTGACGGCTCTTGCTGCAACCTCTGAGATGGCTCCGACCAAGAAGCGTGGTCTTTATGTCGGTGCTCTGATCTTCAGCATCATTCCATTCGCTCCATCGGTTCTCTACGCCCAGCTTATTGCCTACTATGGTACATGGAGGTAAGCTACATTGATGCTAGGGATGACGACCCCCGGCGCTGACGATGTTAGGTACTGTGGATTGATCTCGGGTGTGTGGGCATTCGTCGGAACAGCGCTTATCGCGATCTTCTACTTCCCGCCACCACGTGTCAACTCAAATGGTCTCAGCCGCATGGAGACATTCAAGGCTATCGATAAGATCGGTGGCCTGCTCTCCGTCTGTGGAATCTTGCTCTTTATGATGGGCCTGCAGTGGTGAGTTATGTCTTCCATTACACTGAGGAGACTCTGCCAGCAAGCGCATAAGTCATCAACCCAAGCGACGGGATCCCAGAACGCGCGAAATTTCTCCAAGGTTATCGGAAGTGGATTTCGCTGTTCTATGATCTCGTTTGCCACGCTACGTCTTGCATCGACTGTCCGACATCAGCACTGACACAAGCAGGGGTGGATATCAGTATCCATGGGGATCGACTCACGTTCTGGTTCCTCTGATCCTAGGCGCCGTTCTGATCATCGCTTTCATCATCTACGAGGCAAAGTTTGCGACGAATCCGATGTTTCCCAAGCGTCTGCAGCAGAACCCTCGCGTTCTTGCTCTTACATTGGCCATTACATTTATTTCTGGCGCAAACTTCTTCGCGGTCCTCATGTTCTGGCCAACACAGGCATACAACATGTATGGCCATGATCCCATTGGCGTTGGTGTACGAGGTCTGCCAATTGGATTTGCCGTCATGGTCGGCGGTGTGGCCTGCTTGATCGCATTGACGATGACTGGCGGTAAGATTCGATTGCTCATGATCGTTAGCACAATTCTCATGACACTGGGAACTGGCCTCATGGCTCTTGCGCGTCCTGACAACATTGGCCCGGTTATCGTTATCTTGATCGTGGCTGGACTCGGCATTGGCGGCATCCTCGTGCCGGCTTCTATCATCACTACAATTATCTGTCCCGATGATCTGATTGCGACGGTCTCAGCTCTCACGCTCAGTATTCGCGTCTTGGGCGGCGCTGTCGGGGTGAGTTCATGCAAGCATGGCGTGTTTATCGCGTGGCTAACAAAGATGCCCAGTACGCTGTCTACTACAATGTGTTCTTCAACAAGTTTGTCGACCTCTCTGTGGAGCACATTGCACGTAAGTCATCGCATTCTGCATGGTATCACAAACTATAGTGCTGATGCGAAACTACAGCTGCCATTGTCCTAAGCACTGGCTCGCAAGACCCGACGCTTATTGAAGCTATCATCTCGCTCACCGGTGCTTCCCTGCTCGACGAGATCAAGGCGCTGCCACCTGTGGCTGCAGTCCCCGGTGCATATGAGGCTATTGTTGAGGCAGGGAAGCTCGCTTACACGCTAGCCTATCGCTACGTCTACTATGCATCAATCGGTGAGTGACACTCGAATCAGGGAATAGACCAACGTGCATCTAACGGCCATCTAGCATTTGGCGCCATCTCCATCATTGCTGCATGCTTCTTGGGTGACATCAGTCAGTTCATGGATGACCACGTGGCAGTTGTGGTTGCTTGATCGATCTGAACGACGACTGGATGATGAGTTCACGGTTACATTTCGCACCAAGATTGAAGACTGCTTGCATGGGTAACGAAAAGCCCTATGCACTGCTTCCGAACGCAGGCTGCCCGCTAGAGATAGATGATACACACCAAATACGGCAACAGATAGCCCGTTTGGACCATAGATTGTCTATAGGAATGGTAATTGGACAGCAGAGCGACGCCTCTGACAACAATCACTCTCAGTATGGACAACGGTATCCGTGTACATGATCTCAAATCGACGAGTACATAATGCATCCAGGTCCATGGGGAACAGAATGTCGCCCGCCGGTTCCACCGACTGGCTCTAGCGCGCGAGTTTGCCATGTGCTGAGCTGCCGCAAATCACGGTGTCACGGTCGCACCACTGCAGTCTAAAATCTGTCGTGAGACCGCCAGTCCTTTCAGTATTCTCACACTTTAGCTATGGATTCATCAATGCTCTCGTCGCTTATTCTAGCGCACACGCTTACTCTTTGTTCCGATGGCGGTAGGCTCGATCATGGTGGTATGGATCGGGGTTGGTGAGCTAACCTTGTGGTTGTCTCCAACGACTACGCCGGAGGGACTCCGACACTCACAATTTGCATTAATGATCGCAGGATCAGAGGATTCGGATCACCGTATCTAGATCGCAAGGCTTATCATCGAGATGTCCGGCGCCGTCCACGTCAAAAATCCGCAAGTATTTCCTCTTCCGTTCGCCGTCACGTTCCTGTACACCTTATCAGCTGCAATCTGGAGCCTCCTGCAGCGAGTGCATGGAATGTCACCTCACGAAACAGGACCAACGCATCCGCAATCCAACAGTTTGGGCAACCCGCAACTACAGCCTCGTGCTCTCGGGCGGGCCGACAGCGCAGCGCCTAAGCCCACACCAACTTTCCAGAACGACGGACGAGCAAACCCAACGATCATTGTTTAGCGCAGCGAATCCTCCGAGACGAACCTCTTTGTTGGCACTATTTGCTACCTCAAGATCACATCATCAAGCACCTCTGCCATGGCGATAAATAATAACCGAAGTCGTACGAAACATCGTTGGGCCTGTCAGAAGGAGCGTCCTGCGTTACACGAATCTGCATCTTGAGGATTTGATCCTGAATCCGCCTAGATCTCGCTCACAAAAGTCTTTGAATCGACATGTTCCATCAGTGTGTTTCTTTTTGACTCTTCGCTACGATGACGGTTGTCTAATAACGGTAGAAGAAAGAATATCATCACTACCATCATTATAAGTCATGGGTTGTCTATCCCGCCTGGCCGGCGGCCGGTCGCTGCTGAAACGATCGCGATTATTTCCTGCGCGTCGCCAGAGTACAGCTGCCATGCCGGAGGAGCCGGCCTCGAATTTGAGGGAAGAGGGCGCGGCCCCAGCGTTGCCAGACTTCTACACGGACCCGAATGCCGTGATCAAAGACACATCTTCTTTGTGGCGCTTCGGGAAGCCACCAGATTACTCAAGGACGAGGAAGGTCTATGCCGAGTGTAAGCAGTGGTGAAGCCTGAACCAAGCAAGACTGACCATCATGCAGCGAAGAGATCGAATCATGTGGCTGGGTCGTTGCCAGAACTGGTTGAGAATCTTGTCAAGAACTGGGAGATTGAGGCATCTTTCAAGACCAGGTTATCAGACTGGCGCACCATCAATCAAGAGCGATACACGTTTGGCATGAACGGTTTGCCAGCTTCCAAGGTTGACTACATGCTGAAGGCAGGAACGTATAATGCGATACTGGGCTCCAACGAGTTCTATTGTCCAGAGCAAAATGACATGTCGGCGAGTCATAAGACCTTCAAGAGAATGATGCCGACATTTGCTTGGGAAGTCCTCGAGACATACGGCGACGTTCCGAAGGTCGGCATTCGGTGGAGGCATTGGGGCCAGATGAAGCATGACTATGTCGCGTTCAATAAGTGAGTGTTCCGGCTCATCCTTGCACCATGCTAACATGGTGCAGACATGGTGAAAAAGTGACAGCGAAGGCTCACGGAGGCATGATCGATATTCAAGGTGTCACCGTGGCAGATGTTGATGAACAGATGAAGATCGTGCATCTGGAAACGTGGTTTGAGTAAGTCATCCTCGTGTTGCTCAATACCCCGGAGACGGTGTCCTGCTTGCTGACTTGACTCAGTCCCCAAAAAATGTTCGATCAAATCGCTCCGAACGGAGTGACGAAAGCCCCCTCCTTGGGCAGGTCCAATACGAATCTCGGAATGGAAGATGACTCTGCGAAACGTGAATACGGCACCCATCCAGAAGATCCTCAACCAGAGTCGTCGCAGGAACCTGATTCTCCGGCACACGATTCGGCGGACGGCACAGACCCGACAACCGATGGCTCCAAGAGAAAGGCATCCTCTCAGACGTATGAAGGGGCAGAGGCACCGGGATGTCCGTTCCTCAAGTCAGCCGGATAATAATGATCTTGGCAGAGGAGTGCGATACGCGATGCAACTTCGCAATCGAGAGACATCTGCATCAGGCAAATGTTCGGTGTAGGAGGCGGCAACACTTCTGCATAGCCTGTCCATCGGGTGTCCCATGATTAGTGTTTCATGTTTTTAACGACATCATTATCAACAATTTGATCATCGTTTGCATATGCTGTTCCGGTCTCTTGGATCGCGCTCATCAGGCTGGCTTATGATGACACCAAATGGTCAGGCTGAAGGCTAGCCTAGTGACAGCGCAAGCCGTAGCTCGTATTGGCGATCAGGCTGTAGCACGCTGTCGAAGCGATAGTTGCACGCCTCGTTCTGTGCAAAGAGCCTCCGGGCGAAGACACCACCGAGATGTTTGCCTTGGGCATCAGCCTTGCCACTGCATTTCCCGTGATCGCAAGGCAGCAGCTGGGTCTCCGTCGGAAACCTGTATCGCCACCATCGGCAGTGGGCTTCGAGCCACAACCAAACGAGAGCCCTGTCGCGAAGCACGCCGGTCTCGGACTTGGCATGTCCAATCAGCGCCAAGCCAATCAGGATTACTCACACCAGCGCTTCGTTTGTCTGTTGCCTTAGCGATGACTGTGTGCTCGCGAAATTGTCGCAGTGAGTCTCATAGTGAATCACCTCGGTGCGCGCTCGTTCAGTTGCTTCCTTTCGAGCGTGGAGATCTGAATCCGCGGCATAGTTTGGTCCAAGGAGATGCGCTGCAAATAGACCTCCGAAGTATAAGCGTGGTCCGGCCAGGTCCGTACCCAGCAAAAACCTCATGGTTGAGCCTTTCTACAGGTCCAGGCCAGCATCAATAAGTCGCTCGTCGCTCGGCATGCTGCCGTATCTGTGGGAACTAAACGCAAGATGGGAAGGTCACAACTCCACGATGGACTTCGTAATCATCTGACAGCGAGTACCACTATGCTGATGGGCCAGTTCACGCGAGCGCGGGCCCTCTCCAGTGCTTAATCAGACTCTGCTCAACACCTGTCCTCTCCACGGACGTGGTACAGGGCTTCGATTTACTGGTACAACCGGCCATTACTGTGCGTGGGTGAAAAATAAGTTTCAGATGCAGGTGACTCAACACATCGAGCATCACGAAGCAAATCTCGCTGCTCTTGGACACAGTTGTCGTTTGCTGCCGACTCACTGCACTTAAAGATTCCCGTTGTGGCATAGGTCTGCACGAAGCCCACTGCTCCATGAAGTGTTGTCCATCCAGGGTAGGTAAGAACGATCAAATCAGCTCGTTGCACGGAATCACAAACAAAGAGGGGTTGACTTTTTGGCCACTTCATGATTGGATGTTCGCCACGATCGTGAGTCGCAGAACGCATTGACCCCCCACCAACACTGCATCCTGTGAACGCATGCGAACGCTTGCACCAGGACAGCAGGATGGATGAATCCGCGAGCAGAAATGCGTGCGAAAGGCACTTTCGCAAGCGACAAAGCCTCAGTACCAGAAAGACTCTGAACGATCTGTCAGTATCGATGGAGAAGTGCCTCGCCCACCAGGCTTCAAGTGGCTGTGTTGTAGGCTGTACCAGCGAAAGTCAAGCTGAGAAATTCGCCAAGGCCAGGGTTGCCTCGAGGGCTGTCCGCTCAACACAAACTCCATACACGCAGAGCTCCGTATGCCGTATGATCACGATGCGTGTGCTCAGGTAATACGACAGGTAGCCTAAACGTGGTTAGGGGCAGTAAATGAAGAACGAAACGTGTAAGATTGGCCCGGTGAGGATCGCAAGCTCATCGAGGACAAACATGCCACCCTCACGGTAACGCATCGTCTCCTATCAGTATCGGTAGCGATGGGCAGATTGGCAAACCACATGCTGTGAAAGGCTTCGCAAATGATGAGCATCACCTTGTGCGTTGGACGATGTGGTGTGTGTGAACATACTTTTCGGCACTCCATGCTCGGGCGATGATGATGATTCGACCACCATCGGACGCAGCGCGCACTGACCACAATCTAACCCCATCTCGCGACTTGGGACTTTAGCCACTTTCGTCGTAAGACGAGTGACTGGACACGCCCGGACCCACCCAGCTGTGCTCGACTCACCCTCCCTCTTAAAGGTGGCAGTCATCCTTCTTCGTAATCGCCTCACAGAGAGAGTCCAGCAAGCAGAATGAACCCACGAACCGCACCACCAGCGCCTGAGGGCTGCGAATAGAGTCCATGACCTGCTTGCGACACTCTTCTGCTCAACAATAATACTTTTTTAATCTTGTTCGCTTCTTTGTGCACGTTTGATCCTTGATTTGCCGTCCTTTTCCGGCAAAGAAGAGCAAGCGTGTCGGGTTTCACTCACCCAAGAGTCATCCTGAGTCCTTTGAGACCACGTCTAGGCTACATCGCCACTTGTTACTTCATTAATCCGCCACAACTCTCCACTCATTCTTTCTCAGTTCCAAGTCATTCTTCTGCGCCAGGCACGCTCGAGTTCTGCGCGTATACGTCGTTGTGTTAAGCGCTTGGTTCAGACACCGCTGCCTGCAGTGCCTGCCCGCTGAAGTTGCGACCAGCCCACCTCGAGCCCCCGACCACACCTGTGACCTCACGGTGTTGCCACAGCCTCGACACAACACGGCTATACAAGGCTGCACTTCCATACTTTGATTAAACTTCGAATCCGACAGTCACACGACGACTATTTCCGACTCAGTCATCGCCCGGAAGCCTTGCTTGTCTGAATAAGTGGCAACTACTTGGATGAACACCAGGTAGCAACCGTCTTAGACCGACAACAAAACACCAAGGCTCCGTCCTCCTACCAAACCACATACTACGAAACCTCGATCTTCAAAATGCTCATTGTCAAGTACGAAGCTCCAGTCATCCGTCGCTCAGTTATCACCATCCCGTCAACAGATAAGGCCTTGTTCTCCGCAGGCGCGCTTTGCTAGACATCTCGCAGTCTTCGAGCAAGACTCAGATACTTCGTTCCGACATTGTCGATAGCGAAGTCATTTGATCAATCTCCAAGTTCCTGCCGGCGCGTCTCGAATCAAGGTCTTATCTTCTGGTGATTCTGTAGCAAGACGGTGACTGGAGCATACGCGAAGTCAGATTCATTGACTTCGCATCACTTTGGTCACAAGAATAGCGCCGTCCGCTGTTCTGCGATTCTATATCGAAGAGAAGGAAGCCTGAGTCATCGGTTCGTTGTTGAACACTTGTCACCTGTTCGCCTCGACCCGAACCTCGAGTCATCCATCTTGGACAAAGGAAACGTGGAAGCACCTGTGGATTGTTCATTGATTGTCTCGTGACTGTCTTGAACTCGGCACTGCAAAATCCAACGGTTCCTCTACACGGTTAAGGTATTGATCTTGTCGCGAGATCAAACCACTCAAAACATTCGAGCACCCCGGGACTTCTCACACAAGTTACCCGTTCACTCAAACCTACAGCAGTAAATCCGCTGCATCAGCCGGATTCTACAAAAGCACATCATCATGAGCTCCGCCATTCGATTGCCATCATCGGCTATCTCGCTCGACTCCAACAACTATCCATACCAATCATCCCTCTCCTCCTCCGCCTCTTCATCCTCGTCATCGGTGTTCTCTGTGGATGCGGCTTCGCAGTCTTCAGAGTCCTCGACTTACTCGACCAAGTCCGATGGTCCGGAACACATCAAATGGGAAGATCCGTGGCAGTCGTCTCAAGTCCGAGAACAAGCGCCAGCTACCGTGAAGCGCGTTCTTCCACCGATCAAGACATGCGATGCGCCAGTTGCATCAGAGCAGCGACAACATCCTCGACGATGTTCAATTCCAGCTCAGCGCCCACCCCCTCTGATCCGTCAGAGTGAGCGCAAGGGCCAGTTCGTGGAGTGCCTAGTCGGTGAGCATACAAGAGCTGCTTCTTCGATAAGTGAATATATACTAACTTGCCTTGGAGACTCTGCCACTCAAATGGTAGAAGTCATCTGGCCCTGCTCAGTGCCACATTGTCCACAGGATGCTGGTCGCCCTGGAGTTCTTCCTCTGCGCACCTTCATCCAGGAGACATTACGAAGATCGCGGACCAGCTTCTCGACTCTTCAAGTCGCTCTCTACTACCTCATCCTGATCAAGTCGCATGTTCCACGATGGGACTTCACCATGGAGCAGCGCGAAGATTCACCGTCATCCCGTGCATTGCAGTGCGGCCGACGGATGTTCCTCGCAGCGCTCATCTTGGCTTCGAAGTACCTTCAGGACCGCAACTACTCTGCTCGCGCTTGGAGCAGAATTTCAGGATTGAAGACTGAGGAGATCAACACAAACGAGATGGCTTTCTTGAAGGCTGTCAACTGGAAGTTGCATGTTCCCGAATCATTGTTCGAGCGATGGCAAGACATCCTCATCAAGTATACGTCTCATCAACCTCCCACCCCCGGATCATCGCTTCTGGCAATGGTCTACGATTGGAAAGCAATTGTTCCACGCCTGACTCCATCTCTCGACACTGTGGATGTTGCACCGCGCAAGCAGTTCAGCATGGCCCAGCCAGAGCCACGAAGAGTCTCACCCCTCACTCCACGATTCGTCGATGTCGCTGGCTCCAACGATGCCACACCGACTCCACAGAGTCCTCTTACCGTCCAGCCTCCACGATTTCTGGAGCCAAGCCCAAATATGCTTCCCCCAACTCCGTCTCTCGTGCGTCTGGGTCCACTCCCGACGCCAATTCTGACACCTCAATCTGCTGTCAGCAATACTCCTGCAGTGAGTCTCGCTGGCTACAACTCTCGCCGTCCGTCCATGTGCTCAGCCATGAGCCAAGCTCAGAACGCTTGCATGTCCCGATCAACCATGGACTACAACTGGACGAACAACAAATCCTATCACGGACTGGAAGCATACCACATTTCCTCTGCACGCCGACCCTCCGTGCAGTCACTCTCAGGCTGCTCCCTGACTTCATCACCAGAGTCCATGATCTCGGACAACTCATCACTCTCTCGTTCTTCGCGTGCTTCCTCAATCTCATCGGCCTCGTCTCTCTCCAGCGCTAATGCTTGGGCGCCTACGTCGGTTAAGCTCAACCGACTGGCGACCTTGCGATGCGCGGGATTGCCGTGCCCGGTGCCAACCTCGCAGCCACTTGCTGCATGCAAGGAAGTCGAAGGGGACTACTTCAGCTCAGCATACTCCATGAAGCAGCCAATGTCTTCGCCTGATATGGATGAGCTCAAGCTGTCTGATTCTGAAGGTGTTCCCACAGTCCTGCCCATTCGTCAACGCGAAGTGCTGGACCGTGAGAACAGTCCGTCCAAGGGTCGCAAGCGTGGTCGATCGTCCGTAGATCTCTCCCTGCACCAGAACGTGCGCGAGTATCTTGGCACGAATGTTCGAACATATCTTGCTGATCCCGCGTCGTGCGTGATGGCGGACCGTTCCGTTGCAGAGCCGTCGATCTTCCTGCAGAGCCCCTGCCCTTCGGGCACGAAGACTCCAACCAGCCGTTCGGACTACACTGCCAAGGCACTGCAGTCGCCTGCGCGGTCGATTCCAGAACGCAGGTTGCCAATTCAGAAGGATCTCGGCAGGAAGAGAACATGCTGTGCTAGCGAAGCCGGAAGCGTGATGAACTTCTCTGGTGGTCCAGGGATGTGGAGCGGTATCTTGTAATGATTTGCACGTCTGTCCTGCAGCGACATGCAATCTTTCTATTCATGACATTCACACCTGCTCATGAACGGACCACACATCTATCTATCCGCCTGTATATCACCTCAATACCCGTTGATACCACCACCACTGGTGTGGAAAGATACGAAAGCGGAGGACAAGTCGAAAAGACATTGCTACCTTATGCACATATACCACCTTTTTCCTTTGCCTGTCCAGCGATCTGATCGATTGCGAAATTCTCTTTAGCTATACCAGTCTGATTGCGCATGAGGCCGTCCAAGGCTATGCGGGCAGACACAATCAATCTTGTAGGAGTAGTATGATGGACATGAAGGAGGAGATGCTGATGAGATGAGAAATATAAGCTTTTTCTTTTTTTGACTTGACGGCTTCCCGTTTCCCTATCATCCGTGCTGCATTGATGTATCATATGAAGCGCAACGGCTAATGCTTCTTCGAACAGGCGAAGTCAAACCACTCGAATCTTTACTCTGGTCAACAAGATCTACTCGAGATCATTTGTTCTCTCCACTCTTGACGCAGCACCAGCGACCGAAATGCTCGATGCCATAAACGCACGTATGCACGCACAACGACATTGGCCTGCGATCAAGCTTCAAGGTCCTCACTTATGCCCATCTCTTCACGAAGTGATTTGATCACATATGGCGTGTTGTCCACGGGGTAAGACTCCATTGCCCTTCGAGCGTTCCGAAACACTTCTTCCTTGCTCAGCGTATAGTCAATCCACACCCTGTGTGTGGATTCAACGATAGCTTGCAGTCCAAACACTCTGTCCCTCGGATCTTCGCACTTGCGATCCAGGGATAGCTGCAGCGCATTGCTGAGACTGAACCATGGCTCGTGCTCGAGGCCCTTGTATGAAAGCAGTGTTGTCGCTAATCTCACGCGCCCCATCTTGTCGTAATGGCCATCAGGATCAATGCCGTACATGTATCTGGCGCTGGCCTCGACGTATTGGTACACTTGGTGGAAGTAGCGCATGATAGGTAGGTCGTCATGGTCGAATCGGCACCTTGACGTGCCGCACAGCAGCTCGACGCTCTGTGCACAAAGGAGCTCCTGCACGATCCATATTCTTGTCCAATACGGCCGTTCAAGGATGTCGAATAGTTGGTCGACGACTGCTTCGGTCTCTCCTTGCCCTTCCATCCACTTCGTCAGCAAAGGTTGCCATTGTTCGGTGTCCAAGAACGCCAGGGTCGGTCGATCCGTTCCTTCTGAACCCAAGAACCCCAGGTTTGACCGATCCGTTTTCACTGTCATGCACCATGATTGAAAGTCGCTGAGAAGTGCCAGACCTCTTGCGGAATCCGATGTGGAGGCACCAAGCCACGCACATACTCTTTCTGCACGAGTATAGATTGCATGCATGAGCTGGACTTGCGAGTTTCGTTCCTCGATGTTCGCTTGATGGATACACAATTGATCCGCCCATAGGAAGGTATCGATGTAGCTTCCCGCCTCACTCATTGCAAAAAGACAATCATGCAGACTTTGTCTGACTGGAAATGGAGATCCATTCAGGAGGATGGAGTGGATTGAAGGCTCGTGGCCCCATGTCCATGAGATGGCTGTGTATTGTGGCAGGGTGCTTGGTCCATCCTTCAAGCTATGATGCGAGATCTCACAGGATATACAAGCCGCATCTGGAGTCGACTTTGAAGGCGGCAAGAGCTTGATGAGCCGGATTTCCTGCTTCGCATGATTGAGGGGCTGATGTTGGTATGTGCGACTTGATGGTGGCGGTGTTAAAGCACTTGAACACTCCATCACCGATAGGGCCTGACAACGGGCACAGGTGCTCGAGAGAATAGAGGACAAGATGTTGACATTCGAGACAAGATCTTGCATCCCCCACCTGCCCAAGGAAGTTAGGTCCTTCCAAGCCTGCTATCGTGCAGGCATGAGATATCAGTATAGTGCGCTGACCGGTCTAACATATGATATCATGTCCATGCAGCATTCGCTACTACGTTCATGTCTGTCATAGCCTTCCTTAAGATGGCCTTGCGACGAACAAATGAATCAGAATGAATCACAAAATCAAGAAGAAAAGAGCCTCGCATGATGGAAGGATGGCAGCGCTACCAAGCTACAGATTTTGCGACCAGCTGTCCGTCGTCTTGATCAGCAAGTACGCGTCCGGCGACTCTGACCCCTTGATCTCGAAACCGACCTGCACGCCTGGCCATACATCCCTCTGCGCTGGTGTGTTTTGATAACGATAATTGTCAGATGAGTGCAGTGCCGACTTGAGCGACTCGTTATGCAACTGATCACCTTTCTGAGACCACACCGAAGGGATGTCGTAATAGCCTGTCCTGGCCACAACCACACTCATCCAGTTCTTGCTCCAGCCCGTGGGGTTCCCAATCTTGATGAAGACGTCGCGCCACAGAACATGCTTCTTATCTGATGACGATGGTGGTGAGAATGCAAGCCGACCCGTCTGCTGGTCTCGCTGAAGAACTGCTTCTACATCAGATCTCAATCCCGCATTGACATTCCCTGCTAACCAGTGTAGGCGGAACTGGAGAACGACTTCGATATCATTCGCATCCATCCGATCGCAAGTGACGATTGGGGCCTCTCCTCCAGCCAACCATAGCGTATTGTGGAACAAGATGTTGTCCTGCTGATTGCCTCGGGCGTTGACCAGTTGCATGACGAAGTTGTGGTTGCTCTCGAGCTTGACGGTGAGCATTGCTCTTTTCTGTCCAGGTGAGAACAGACGAGCTATGAGCGCCTCTTTGGCAGTCTGAGACGGTGCGAGCGTGGTACCGAAGGCCATTTCTCTCAGATAATCGCGGCTCGTGTCGACTTTGACCGGAAAGCTCATGCGGTAGGTCTCCCCATTAAACGTGGCGCTGTCGACTCCTAGGCCATCCTTCTTGAGCAACAGAATGGTGAAGTGGAACACACCATTTTCCGAACCTTCGTCGGGTATGAGGCGGACCTTGACACCACTATGTTGCTGTTAGCAGATGATGTTGGAAGAGAAACAACACTCCTCACTCCTTGCCCTCGCCATCGCCCCACAGCCCAAATTCTTCTCCGTCTTTCATCAATGTCGCCCAATGACTCTCCACGCCATGCCACATGAACCTCGAGCTGTCAAGCCGCCATTCATCATCAGTATGACGCAGAGACCATAAGTAGTTGTATGCATGTGGTCCATTGCGCGGAAGCTGGGAAGAAGTCCATATCAGTTGCCCGTCCTTGTGAGGAAAGTAGTAACCACCGGGTTTGTCCCAGAACTCGTCGATTTGCAGGTAATTGCCATTCGAACGAAGCTGCAGCATGTAGAGGCTATTCCCAAATGGTGAATGCGCGTTCCATTGCGCCTCTTGCACCAAGAACTTTGCGGAAGGCGAAGGTAAGATGCTGTCCTCGAGAAGTACTTTCGTGTACTGCTTCGCTCTTGCTGTCTGCTCCTGCGAGTAATTGTTCATCGCTGTCATCCAAAGCTTCCCTTCGGCATCTTCAGTGGGCTTCCGGAGAAAGGCATAAGTTCTCCACAGCATGAGAAGGCCGTATCCGTTCTCCAAGAGGCCGGTGATTGATTTATGGAATTGGTTGAAAATGTCGTGCAGGTCGACGACATCGTACGTATACGGCGGCTCGGTTCGCGTGGCACTAGCTTGGAGCACGTCACGGAACCTTTTCAGGGCTGCGACAGACTGGTCGGTTCCATCTGAAAGCTTCAAGGACGTGCTCTTAGCCTCAGTGAGTTCCAAATGCATCTTATTAAGAAGTCCTTGCACGCTTTTCTCGTCGTGCTGCCCAATTCTTTGGAGGATGTCCTCGTACATCGATGCCGTGTTAGACTGCACAGTGTTAGCATGAGGACAGTCGTGACCACGCTACCGCGATGAAACGAATGGAAGTGAAGGAGCATAATACTCACCGTATCAGCAAGCTCATGCTGCCATGTATAGATGGCCTCTTTCAAGTCCGAAGTTGCTGAAGTAAGATCCTTGTTTAGCTGCGCGATGTTGAAGTTATGCACAGCCTCATTGGAAAGCTTGTCCACCTTTCCTTCTATCGTCGCCAAACTATTCCTGATCTCCTTGAGATCATCCTTTTCCTTCTCCTTCTCCGCAAGAGTCTGGAAGATGAAGCCCACGATCTTACCGACTAGCTTCGCCTGAGGACCAGGTAGCCACGGGACAATCTCATTGCTGATGAGTGATAACACTTCTAGCGGCGTAGTGCCTGGCTTTGTGGCATCCGCGACCTTGAGAATGGCCGAGGACAGGCTCTTCGTCTCCTTTGGCATCGTGATCGGAAATTTGAGACACCTAGCCTGTAGATATTAATGAGTGATAAGAATGCGGTTCGGACCTGAAGGAGAATGGATGATGCTTTATAAATGGCATCCTCGGCCACACCGTCAATAGACTTCAATTGGGCCGAAATCGATACGCTGTCATGGCTGGAGTACATGTAGAGAGTCCAGCAGCGGTGCATGACATCCTCTGCTTGCCACGAGACTCGTCTCGCCTATGCATGCTCGGTGCCCCGAGAGCTTGGATCCTGCACCTAGACTAGCAATATTCATCAGCGCTTCAGGGGTTTCAGCGACGCTCAATCGCTCAATATGGCAGCATGGGTTCTCTCATCTGGAACGAGATGTGGTCTAGATCAGATGTGCATATGTGCGGTGGAGTCGGCCTCCGGAATGCTTGCAGCTGCTCAGCTCTGGCGATCCGGGCCGGGATATTGAAGACCGCGTCGAGTGCGTCCGAGACGTCTTGTGCATCGATGAAAACATGTGACTCGGAACATGACAAGTGTGACTTCAGGGCTCAAAGAGTTATGCTCGCGCTGATGTAGACGCGAAAGAAGTCAAGGTCGAAGACGCGTGCGAGGTCAAACTCCCCACCACCCAGCGGAAGCAATTCCGTGCTCCAACTCGCGCGTCAGTCTCAGTATTTACTTTCTCGTGCTCTGGTGCTCAGGGGCTCATGCAAAGTAGAGCAGAAATCATCAGATTCGCAATAGCATTGTTCAAGCCACGAGGGGCTATGCATTGTATGATTGAAGATAGATATATTCTGGTATCCGATATCCTCTGCTCAGATATTGAGGAACGTATCTCTGATTCACAGCATCATTCTACTCATACAACCGCCGTTCAAGCTGAGTGCTAGGAAGACAAGTCAACGGAGCCTCTTCTCGATTTATACACTAGCTGAACTTCAGCTGACGCGATGATAAAGTCGCCGTCGTTCCCTGGGCTCTTTTGGACTGACCAATTGCCCCTTGTTGGCTCGTCTCCTTAGGCCAGCTTGAAAGTCCAGACTATCTTCCAGTCGTCACAAATGCATCGTACTCTCAAACCCGCCCAGCCGCTCACACGTTCCTCGTCAAAACATACATAAAAAAGAACTGCGCCACATACGCATACCCGGCCAGCGCATACGTCCTACTCTGCTTCATCTGCCTCTCACTCCTCCCCATACCCACACCTCCCACGCCGCCACCCGCCTCACTCGGCAGCATGAAGTACCTTAGACTGCGGAGCAGGAAATACGAGTTCGAGTTGTAGAAATACAAGAAGACAAGCCAGCCAAAGAGGCCGCCCGTGCCGCCGCCGCGGTTCCAGATCTCGGAGAGCAGGATGGTGATGTTGATGTGGACGAATTTGTAGCCGGCGTAGCAGAGGAGGTCGAGGAGGGAGGAGGCGGAGTTGATGCTGAGGAAGTACTGGGGTGGGGGGTGTTAGTGTTTCTCGATGGTTGTGGGGGAGTGATGGGGGGTTCGAAACGTACCTTGAAGAGGTAGAGTATTATGATCTCTAGAAGCACGACGAAGATGGCCCATGAGAGGATGGAAGAGAGGAGTGCTGGGTCAAACGAGCCGCGGAGACCGGCTATCAGTGTCGAGAGGAGCACGTAGCTCACGAGGGCCATAGCTATCATATCTCGTCAGCTTGAATTCTTTATGGAGACGAGGGGCAAGACATACTCCCCACATAAGCATCGGGACTATTCAAATCTTCCCTCGGCGGCGCGTACTGGATCTGCTCGGAGCCATTGAAGCCTGAGATCTGTTTTCGAGCCCAGGGTTTGTGTCTCCAGGGGACGAGAATGATTATGAGCTTGTTAATTACGTAGGAGTTCGAGACTATGTTGTTCGTAGAGATCAGTCTACTGTATCCTTGGAAGTGACAGAGTGGGCAGAATCTACCATTGAAGAGGTTCTTGAGGGCACTGACGTTCACGTATCGCGAGAACTGCTGGTCCATATACCTATTGCAACATGTTAGCACATCTTCCACCACTTAACACAGCGTTGTTTCCCAACGAGCCACAGTAGAGACGAGCAGATACGCGTGCCCAATCCTTGCCGTAGCCAGTCCTCAGTACGAGGATTCTGAACTTACTTCTCAGCCATCTGCACACCCATGGTCGCCGTGCTCTCATTAATGAAACCCCCAAACTGGCCCGCCCCCATAAAACTCTGCGGATTATACCCATATCCACCAGCCTGCTGCTGGCCTTGCGGACCTGTACTCTGCGGTGCCGGGGGAGGAGGCGATCGCATATTCGGTACCTGGGATATGTGTTGTGGGACCGGGTGGTGGAGCGGAGGAGAGTGCGCGGGCGGTTGCGAGGCAAAGTTTGGTCGTTGCATTCTGATAGTCGTATTCGATGTAGTAGTCAGGGAGGCGCGTGACGCTGGCGAGCGCTGAAGGGACAGCTGGTCGGCTCGATGTTTTGGTGTATGCCTGGAGAAGATGTAGTCGTGGATCTGGTATACGTGGAGGATTCGTGTATAAGTGTCTCTCCGTCTTCCACCAAGCTAGTCTACACAAATTACAAGACTCGCTTCGGTGCGTATTAGATTGCGTGAGGCAGGAGAAAGAGAAGCCGTGGAATGAGCAATTGGCAGCACAAACGAAGTCGCATAATAATTCACGTCCTCCTCAGATGCACCCCCAAAAGAAGCTAGCTCAACTCACCAAGCCACCCGCACGCACACCCATGTGCCGCGATGTCATAGCTTTAGTCTTTCGATGCTACCCACCCACCTTTCACATATCTGTCCTCGAATAATCCACAGATCCAATCGCAAAGATGCTGGATACGTTCGAGATTATCACGACCTCGGGCGTCGTGCTGTGGTCCCGCAAATACGTCGATGTCGCGCCGCAGCTCATTAATAACCTGATCAAGTCTGCCTTCATTGAGGAGACGGTGCGGGAGAACACATTTAGGAAGAATGGACACACGATCAAATGGCGGACGGCTAAGGATCTGGGGATCATCTTCGTGGTATGCTTCTCAAACGTGCATGAGTGCGTGGGATCTGCTAATGCGACGGCAACCAACAGGCAGTCTATCAGTCTCTCCTCCAGATCACATATATAGACAAGCTTCTAGACAACGTGCGCGCGCTCTTCACCGAGCTCTTCAAGGACGAGATCAAGAAACCGAATACCTCCCTCGTCAATTGCGCTTCCTTCGATAAGTACTACGATGCGCAGCTACACGAGTTGGAGAAGACGTATGGTGGCGCGACGAAGACCGCGACATCCTCCACTTCTCCAGCTGGCGATCTCACACCACCCTCTAGTGAAGCGAGTGTGGATGAGATGCCGCCGCCTCCGATTCCTGCTCTGAAAGCCGCGCAGAACAAGGCGCTGTATGATACTACGAGTACGGATGCGACGCCGATCCCCACGCCGGACACGTCGAGACCGAATTCGCCAGCCGTGAACAATATACTGGTGGGTAAAGGGGGCC